>JBCAUA010110433.1:0-10035 GCA_038406235.1 Peronia verruculata
ATCTATCTATCTATCTATCTATCTATCTATCTATCTATCTATCTATCTATCTATCTATCTATCTATCTAATCTATCTGTCTATCTATCAGTCTGTTAGCCTGTCTGCCTACCTGCCTGTTTATATATCTACAAGACGATCGATTCCCTGTTCTGCCGCCTGTCTCTCCACTCGCCTTTGGGCCCACCTATGTGTCTATATGTCTATCTGTATTCTGCCTGTCTGTCTGTATATTTATCTGTCCCTCTGTCTGTCTGTGTGTGTGTGTGTCTGTCTGTCTGTCTATCCCAATTGTTTTTACTATCCAGCAATCTACTTCTATAGTAAAACTCAAGCTTGCAGACACAGTGCCCTAGAATAAAGTTAAGTTTTTCTAAGTCTCTCAGTCTCTTGTAATTAAGACTATCTCAGCCATAATTGTTGCCTTTAGATCTATTTATTATTATTATTATTTGCCATACGCATGGACTGGGTGTTACATAATAACAATAATTACTTGCATTGTATAACAATTATAACAGAAATATGTAGTTTGATCCCCTGTTTGATAAGATGTAAGTTTTCTAATTCAAATTCTCATTCATTCTTTAATATGTACAGAGAAACTCAATATGAAGACTACCTGGCTCGATATAAATAGGATAACTTCTGGGACCAAGCATCGAATGTTTTAATTTGATGCCGATAAGCCAGCTGTTTTGATTTGTATTAAATAATTTGTTTTGCTGTTTTTCTATTCATCTCGTCCAGCATGGATGCAAACAACCCAGGCTAAGTTTGATGACAATGGAAACTATTCCTGCACTGCTGAAGATGGAAGCCTGACCTATGCTGCTGATCTGTCCGACACCCTAGCTTTCTGGAGACAGTGCGAAGGACAGTGAGCGCAAGATGTTTTTGCATTTAATCCTGATACCATAGAATTGTCGGGCTATGTCCCGCCAAGTCTATGAGAAGTGTTAAGAGATAGTTGACGTAGCAGGAATGTTGATTTTTTTTTCTTTCACGACAATTTCCTTTTCAACTTCTTTGCAAGCGACGCAAGCCAAACATTATGCAATGAAAATATCAATCTTCTTCAGCATGATTGAAACTCCAGGTATTTCACCAATGTTAACTCCCTGAACTGTCCTCATTATCATAACTAAACTAACTATACTCAATTCATAATTTTATATAAATATTTAAAGATGATTTTCCCCTGACATAATTATGTGGAACTGGGAGTAATTTACCATGTGTGAGTAGAATGCACCTACTCATTTGTATTTTTTTTTTCTTTTAAACAAACTATGAGCTGAAGAGTGTGGCATGGATGAATGAATTCATAAGAAGGGAGAGACAGTAAAACAATATGCATCAGGCAGTTATTCCACTTCCTTGTCAACATCCCCCATTCCCAGTTTGCACAATCGATCGACCTGACCCACGCATTGGGCACTGTTGATAATACAGCCGCAACAACTTATCCACACAGCGCCTCATTTCCTGCTCTTCAACTTCGTGTTATGTTTCTCTGTTTATTTAGAATAAATTGGAGTTTGTTATAAGCCAAAATATAAGAAATCAAGCAACAACAACAGAAATAAACGAAGAAAGAAAGAAAAATGGATAAATGAGAAAATCTACCCCTGAAATGTAAAAATAACATACTATCATAAATGTGAACATGCAAGATAAATCACTAAACATGGCATGCACTTGCAATGCAATCACTAGGCAGTAAAAAAAAAAGTTCAAATTATTCTTAAAGTGGGCCATGCATGCTCAGGTTTTACTGCCATCTAGATCTGCAACCTGTGTTTGTACCAAAATGTGCTGAGGTGAAAACTGGGTCAACGAAATAATTGCAAAATTCCCAACTGTGCAAATACGGCGGTGCCTGATAGGTTTCTCCCAATCTTCTGACCAAAGTTAAACATTACGGTACTTGTGGGCTGCCTTTAAAATCAGCTTGAGGCGGAAGTTTAAAAAATAAATAAATCTGTAGGTCGCCTAGAACATTGTGTTGGCACAGCGATATCAAATTTGTTTCACTATCATTGTGCACTGTTGTCCAAGCAGGAATAGATCTAAACTTAGGGAACCGTACTTCATTTTAGAAAATGTCTACATACTGCAAAGAAAATCTCTTACGTTTTATAGAATATCTGGGTTAGTGCCCAGGAATGTTCAAGACAGATGAACAGCAAAAATTATATAAACAAAAACATGCCAGGTAATATTAGTAACACGGTACAGATTTCAGAATATTTTCATATTTTTTATGAAATGCTCATCAAGATTGCATTGCTAAAAAGACTAACAACATCAGGAGCACTTTTTGGAAGCAGCTGGAGGGTAGAAAATGACGTGGCGTCGGACAAGATGAGATTTACAACCCAAGGCTTTTATGTTTGAACGATGGTTTCCTTCTTATGGGAAGAAAACAAAACATAACAAACAACAACTTCGAATGAGAATATTGTGATAAGACTTACAGAGCACAGTCATAGGAGGAACAAGTGGCACAAAATGACAAACAGAATGTGGGAAGAGAGAATGTTCATTTGAGTTCACTCGGGAAATAGAGTTGATACACCAGAAGGAATGAACAGAGTCGAATAAACATGTTTTCAGCCTTTAAACCTTTTGAAATAATAATATTATAGGACTGTAACTTGTTTGATTTTGTTTTTGTTTGTTTGTCGTTTGTTTGTTTGTTTTGTCTTAAATCCGATGTCAATAAGGGCATGGTCTAACTTATCTTACATGAAAAAAAAAAATGTATATATAACAAATCATACTTACAGTTCTTCATTTTAATCTTCGTGGATTGTCTCCTTTTATCCCTATCTATTTTCTACACAAGGTTCGTGCTGATGGTGACCTTAGTTCTGGCCTCTGTGATGGTCGTAGCATTTCTCACCGTTTACTTGGTCAGCCGATTTCGCACCTCTGTGGTGGCTTTTGTACTGAGAGTTATCGCTCCTCAGTTCCGAGCCAAGACTCCCCAGGACTACGGCAATCACGTCTTTATTGGCTACGCTGACAACGATGTCCAATTTGTGAGAGAAGTATTACAGAGGTCAGTCTAGATAACTAGTTAATTCATTATATATGATATAATAATATGCCTCAGGTACAATAGCCCTTTTTATTAAGCTCCCGCTCCAAAATTGATATCCTTATCCCATGGTGATGTAAGAATATTGTGAACAAAAGGCAGGCCTAACAGCAAATTGCATGTTTACACATCTATATTTATTTGGATACCTACTATTTAACTCTTACTCGCTTTGATAACTACTGTTATTCGTCAGAACATATTTTGTTTGTTTATTGTTTGTTGTTTTTTTTTAAATTATTTTTTTCATTCATGAACTTCATCAATGCTTTCGCAATCTAACCATAATAGATCTGTACTGTTAAACAAAGAAAAACCAATAGGCTAACCAATATCAATGCTTTGCTGTTTGAGAAAAATAGACTTCAATAATCAGTCTAAATAATCTTGTAAATAACAAAAAAGGTATTCCACTGTCCTTTTTACAATACAAACTTTGATATAACACAGAGTTTAGTATGTATTAAACTTCGAATGTTTAAGTAATTCAGAATTGTATTCTTTAGTCCTATTTTCGTCCCTTAATAAAGAATCTCTAGCCCTCTGTTTCCTTAGTGATTCCAGTCGTTATGATAAACTTAATCAATTATGTTAATTTATGTTAGAACCAGCTATTATAAATAGAGGCTTCCATCATATGCCGAATGGGTTGAGCACCACAGATCTGATGTTTCTCTCAAATTACTTTCCCGTGCTCTAATTAAACTTGTTTCACTGCAGATACGGTTCTTTCTATAGAAATTCATTTGAAATAAAAATTTCTCGGAGTACAGTTTTCACAAAGCAAAACAACTTTTATTATAGTTCAAGTGGGAACTTGTTTCAAGTTTACATAGTACTGTAGTACACTGTATCAGCACACCAGTGTGCGTGCAGGATACCTGTAGGCGAACATATTCTTCAGCTTGGCGCCTCACCTCCACAAGCCTCATGATCTCAATAATCTAAATCTCAAAGGTAATATAGAAAGAAAAACATGCCGAACAAACAAATGACAAAGGTATAGCATCTTGTTATCAAATTGTGACAGTGCCTATCTGTGTGTTTTAAAACTGCCTAGGTATCTGGAGGATGACCTCAAGGTGAGCACTTTCATTCACCATCGGGACTTCGATACCGGCTACAGGGACCAACTGTTCATAGAGGCCATTCAGGACAGCTGGCGTGTACTCCTTCTGATTACAAGGAGCTTTCTGCATGAGTACGACATGGCAGATATAATCATGAAGGTGATATGGCTATGTTGGGTATAACGTTTCTTCACTTATACAAGACAATTTTCTGTCCATTCATTAATTTGTCTATCTATTGTCTGTCCTTTTAACCACCGCTGCCTGTATTTGTTTATCCCTCTAATTAGAATGATTAAAAGAAAATAGAATAAGATCGAATGAAATAGTAATAATATAATATAACATAATATAATATAGTATAATATAATATAATATAACACAATATGATATTATATAATAATACAAGATAATATCATTCAATAAACTGTAATACATGTTAAGTAAAAATAGTAATAATAATAAGCATTTTAAGATAAAACAAAATACCGTTAAAATTAATAATAAAATGATAATGATTTTACAAAAGTCCCTGAATATTTTCATAGTTATTTCATTAACATATTACTACATATAACCTATCTATTGTGTAAAAACGCTCAATTTATTGTCTTTCCCTCAGTATGCTAGCTACTCAGTGAGGTCGGATAACCAGGGCCGTGTCTTTATCCTGGTGGAAGACTCCCATCAGCACGCCTTGCCAGGCTACCTGGATGCTGTGCTGGAGGACAGCAGGATTATCATCCTACCAGACCTCCACCACTCTCTCGGTTATCGACAAAAACAGAGTATTCGCACCTGCCTGTTGCCAGTACCTTAATGTGTTCCTGCTTCTAGGATGACAGTAGTCTACTTTGTTATACACTCTGCTTGCCTCTATCGAAAAATCAAACTGTATAATAATATGCATGGTTTATAAACACATGCAGGTTAGGGCGTACTCATGCATGGAAGGAACGGTCCACTTAGAGTTAGTTCCGTTACAGTGGCATTCTCCTTTGCCTTTGAACTCCCTGCAAGTGGTTATCATGAAAGATTTAACAACTAGAACAATCCAGTACTTCTTGTTTCCAGCTACATCCTGATCATTTACTGTTTAATAAGTAGCACATAATTAATTGCAATGATACTTTAAAGGATGTCTAAAAGCATTACACTGTTTGCTTCCATCTTCATTTTATTTCATTTGTCATAGGTGTCAGTCTTCCATCTGGACACAAATTTTAATGAAATAAGAAATGAAAGGACAGAAACGATATTACTGCCACTTTTTGTTGTCTCACTGGTTAGACGGCAGCCATTATTCTTTCGTTTGTTTTGGGTTTTTTTTTCATTATGTAATCTGGATCTGAAGACCAAAATAGCAAAAATTCCATTATATAACTCCCCCACCCTTTCCCATCACCCTTTCTCCAAGAAAGAAAAGTTGGCTGTTCATCCATTATCTGAATCTACAATGTCAATTGCTATATTTTCCATTTTATCGTAGATTTGCTGTAACGCTTTGTCACTGTAGAATAATTGTATATGTATAATAAACTGTGCAGCATGGACATGACAGAAGATGATGCTTTCCTAGTACTTTTTTTTTTTTTTTTAATGTAATTCTAATTTTAGTGGTTTCACAATTACCTTTTTTTTTTTTTTTCATTTTCTAAACATCAATTGCAACTGCTGCTCTCAATTCTCAGTAACTACATTTGTAAACCCGTAATTAGTGTGAGCCCATCATGAGCTTATGGTTTCACTTAATGCCCTTGTCTACCCCATGCCACAATATTAATCAAAGTCGGTAAAACAATGTTTGATTGAAGAGCAGTGATCACTCGGCCCTACTGGTGACATAACATAACATATTAATTTACCTGAAGATCAAAGTTCAATTACCGAAAACGATGTTAACTCAAAGAATCTTGACAAAATAAGCTGACAACTGTTTTAAAAAACATGATGGATGATGTTTTGATTCCAAACCTAAAAGTGACAGGAACAAACATATAAACGCACAGGCTTAATGAAAACACACAACGGCCCAATGACGGACTGGGACCCCGTCTGCTTGAAGGGCTAAGTTGTCCTAAAAAAAGGGGGGGGCGGGGGATATAGAAATATAGAATTAAGAAACGGACTAAGAAGGCGAGAAGGGTGGAAGAGAATAGGCGAGGAGAAAAAAAAAAAAAAAGACAGCTTCGTAATTATTGAAATTTGAAGTCTTGAATTTAAAAAAAAATTAACTTGCATCCATGGACCTTTGGTAGGCAGTCCCTTCCTGTTTGTGTGTGTGTGTGTGTGTTCTTGTGTGGAGGGGTGGGGGGAGGGTTGAGTTGGTGGTAATCTTGTAAGACATAGTGCATGGTATCATGCTGCCGTCAGACGGAAATAAAAATTCAATGGCAAATAGACAACCACAATGTAGAAGTTGAGAAGGTAGGCCTAGATATATTTTCTCAAAGCTCTAGAATACCAGCACCATGGCCATCATTCATCGAGACTTCATTTGCAAATTAATTTGTGTAAGAGGAATAATGCTCTTAAAGTTCATACAATTCTTAGAAATGTACGGGTTGTATATCAATAACCAAAGAGTACTGACGCTATATGATCAGCCACATCTGACTGACTCTAATTGGCAATCATTTTTAGTATGGCCTCTTGGCTTCAGACATAGAGTCGTAGAGATATACGGTTTGTAGATCAATAAACCCTGATTTGAAATTCAATGATAAATAATTTAAATTCTACATTTTGCAACTAGAAATTTGTGTTCTTGATCTGTTGTGTAGGTAACTATTTTTGTGATTAAGTGAAATGTTATATACGTTTTTCATTGAGTGGTACTACATCTGAGATGTGCAACACTCATGTAAAGTGAGAAGGTTAAAAGTGAGAAGGAGACAGCATTAGAAGAAGGCTAACCGACTCTAAACCGGATAAATTAAGGAGATTTCGGGGGGGGGGGGGAGGCATGGAACACCAACAAAAAGCAGATGAAACAGAAAGAAAAACATTCTTCAAACTTCAAGTCAAGCAAAGCTTGATATTTAATTCTGCTTCAAAAATGTCAAGCAAACATCTAATTTGAATCCAATAATTGTTTTATCATGAATGAATCAGATCTGATGTTTATAAATTGATTAGATAAAGGATGCATTAATCGTATCATAGTTCAAAAGACATGATCCTATCTTACTGATAATAATATAATAGAGGCACTTCCATTAACAAAAATGCTTATCCCGAGGGTAGCGTTACCAGCGGCTCGGCGATCGACAATAATGTTGTAGTGAAACCAATTATCTGAGGTCGTTGTCATTAACTTTTTTTAAAATGAAATTTATCTTTCCTCCAGCCCTTCATTCGTTTTCTGAAATCATCAGCCAGCCTTTGCAAGTGTGTAGGCAGCTCCCAGCTGTTTGTGTAAACGTCTAGGGGTTTCAGCTTTGCTTTCAGATCTCTAATTGCAGACCTCTAAGAAAAATAGTGAATAATGGCCATTTTTAAAATCTTTCGTACTAAGCCGTCTTTTGCCGAAGTCCTCCTAGAATCAAAATATGTTTCATGGGTATAAACCTTGATTATATCATGAATAAAAAAAGTGGTTAAAATGAATAATAATAATAATAAACAGAAAACAAAACAAAACAAACAGACAAACAAGCAAACAAAGAGAGAGGAACTTTTTAACTTTAGGTTACAATATTGATGTGTTCACCTCTTCAGCTAAACCTAAAAGTCATGGAATAGTACTCTTTCTTGCGTTAAAATTTAATTTGGCTCAGATGAAAACACAAATATCTATCTCTTTCAGAA
The DNA here is from genome assembly GCA_038406235.1 of Peronia verruculata. Taxonomy (NCBI): domain Eukaryota; kingdom Metazoa; phylum Mollusca; class Gastropoda; order Systellommatophora; family Onchidiidae; genus Peronia; species Peronia verruculata. Next base: position 7,986 of record JBCAUA010110433.1, read on the forward strand.
CACATATTATGTACTTTCCAGGAAACCACAAAGTATGGCCGCCGGCGGTGTAAGCGCGCCATCGGTGAGATGTTTCCCATGGAGTGCCATCCTTGACATTCCATGGGAGACATCTCTTCTCTCTCTCTCTCTCTCTCTCTCTCTCTCTCGTATCGTGCTGATGTGTTGTTAAACCCCAATATAAGCCAACACTCACAAAGTGGTTCCGACACATTAATTACTTTTCACGCTCTTGAAAATGCCAACAATATTCCGCAAGGGCCACAAGGAATAATGTAAGAAATTAAGGCAGTGAACCCAAGTTTTGAACTTATGCTTTAACTTAGTATTTTGCATAACGATCGATTTATGAGCTACCTCACGTTTTGCCGTCATCTAGGCTAATCAAGATTATGTAGGCTGCTATCATTATCAAATGAAGATATAATATATTTTCTTTAAATTCAAACTTTAACATAAAACATAGGTAACAATATACCTTTGGTTTTTGTCTGCTAAATTTGTCTCCAGAAAATTCCATCTGAGTTTTATTACCGATCTTCACTGACCATTGGCGAGACAAGAGATTTGTCTCGGTCGGTGGTTGCAAAATCTTTCCCACAAACTGGCCCTGAATGCAGAACTCATACATGTGTAGGAGATAAAACTGACAATCGCTGAGAGACTGTCCAGAAACATAGCTGTGTCATGCAAGACGGCAGAACTATCGAAGCTACCTACATCAAAGCGCAGTACAATTTGCAGCAAGCCTAACATTCGGTCCAGTGGTTTACCTGCAACCAGTATGGCGTAGATAAGTGAGGAAACAGTGATGGTCACGTTGGTTTGTAAGCTCAGAGTGTTGGCCTTTGTCGAGGAGGAGGTGAAAAATCTCTTGCGGCGTAGTTTTCCGTGATAGAAAAGTCGAATGAGAGTCATTGCGTTGAAGACAAGGGAAATCAGTAGAGGGATACAGCGAAAGAGAGCAGAACCAATAATATGGAGCACGGTGAACCAATATGCCATTACTGGATCCCCAGTTAGGATGAATAAATGTAGCCGGGTTTGGGTAAAAGAAGTGTTCCCAAGTATAGCTTCCACGTCTTGCTCCTTGATAATAACCAAGCGAGGCACCAACCACAGAATCATGGACACAATGACTACAACGATGACTGCTTTAGGATGAGTAATGACTTTCCGGTTAATTGTTTTTAGTGGGAATGCAAGAACTATGAATCTATCCACTGTAATAATACTGTTTAATAAAACTTCTATTCTACCGAGGGCATCTGGGATCCACAGCATGTAGTAGATAAAGTACTTTGTGTATGCAGAAGACCAGGTCAGAAGAGCATCACCTACTACAACTCGCCATATACGTGACATACCAAAAGAAAAGGCTTTAGCACTCTGAGAAATATTGAAAGCAACCACCAGAACTGTGGTCGCGTTTCTCAGTTTCTTATGGCTGAACACAATGGCCGATAAGATACCACATATAACTGAAGCAAAAGCCGACACGGGTGATACCAGTTTCAAATGCCTAACAAATACACAGGAGGCTGAGCAGTCTGTGCCATCCGATGAAGTGCTGCCAGTGTTGTATTTGGTTTCCGAGTCGTCCTTTGTGTGACAGCCCCTTTCTTGCTTCTCAAGTTCACAGGTTCTATTGGTGACCTTTAACTCTCCAAAAGCACGGTCGCTATGTGAGGTCGGTGGTGGTGTAACGCCTGGCATCACTCCATCTCCAATTGTAATGTTCAAATAATTGGTAGTGTTCGTTTCTTTTCCATTCACTGTAAATGTAGAAGTTCTTAAGTCAACCCCTTCTGTTCTAAAGCCAAGAAGTGACATAATAAGGAACAAAGCATGGACTGCTCTGAAATATGCCATCTCAATATCTTTTCCCCAAAATAAAACGCTCTTAATACAAAGGATCTGTTTTTTTGCGCTGTTCATGCCGGTGCACTTTTATTGCTTTCTTCCATTTGAAATGACATTTTCAAACTGTCTCATTAAGGCTCCATACCATTCGTTGGTAATTATACTTTACATTACCCCCCCCCCCTCT
>JBCAUA010110454.1:0-10035 GCA_038406235.1 Peronia verruculata
TTATCGGCCCCTGTCTTTGGAACTCACTACCCCACACTTTGAGATCTGCTAGCAGTGAAGCGAGTTTTAAAAAACAAATGAAAACTTACCTGTTTGAAAAATATCTTGGATCATAATGAAGTGTAAGTGTGTGTGTGTGCGATGGGGTGTTTGCGTGTGTATGTGTGTGTGTGTGCACGTGTGTGTATGGAGGTAGTTATTAATGATGAACTATGTGTTGTTAATGAATGCATTATTGTAAAGCGCCTTCGGGCTTTGCATAGGTGCTTAATAAATGTGCTTTATTATTATTGCTAAAATCAAATTCTGTAGTTTGGGCCAAAAAACTGTAGGTGAGGTAAAAATTCTGTAGGTTACATATTCTAACGCCACCCCTCAATTTAAGCCCCTTAACGTAAAAGGACATGGATCTCTATAAACAGACAGGGTCTAAAATATCTTTGCTATCGGAATAATAACCAATCTTAGAGAGAAATAAATGGCCTGTCAGTGAGACAACCTCCGTCACGAGAGCTGGCAGTCAGGGATATTCGAATAGAATAGAATGACAGGCCGGTCAAATTTCACACCAAAGTTATGTCGGAATCACTGATATTCAATCTTTTCACCTGTCTTATGTCAATAAGCAGACGTGACCAGAAGGTTAACATGATGATGCACATTATAGGCAGACCGTTGTCCTCTGTCCGATGACGTACGTATAGAGACAATATGTATTCGTATGCTAAGCATATCGTCGACACCTGCCCAGACTTTTGAGTTAAAGATCCCAGGATGAATCTACACCGTTTAGATCGCAGTCGGCGACAAGTGGACTGAAGGTGAAAACATAAAATGAGGGGAGGGGTGGGGCATCACAGTTAGATTTAGGTTAAAAAGGGAACTAACTACACAAGCGGTCGTGGACCAAGCGATGATCGGATCATGAATGACGGGTGCACGTGAATGACCATTTAACGTAAGGGCGGGATGGGCGGGGTGAAACACATAACACTACATGTCCGGACTAGGCTATATCATGTACTGTTGGCCTACAGGCAGAGGCCTTGGCAACGGCGACAGGCAGGACCACTGCCCATAGCAACAAACAGGAGAACGGAGTTTTCTTGTTGGATTGTGAGTTAAAACTTATACTCCGACAGCATTCAAAATGATGCCAAAGTATGAAATGCGGAAAAACTAGTATAAACTATCCGAATTCCACTGAATGCAGGAATTTATAATTTTATATTCACGGCGCAAGAAGGCCGGATACTGAGTCAAAAGGGAACGCCCCACTAGTCCAAGGTTCACTAGTCCGAAGGTTCACATTAAATTTTATGAGTCCCACATCTAGATCTAGTCCGAGTGTTCACTAGTAAGAAGGTTCACATTTATGAGGATTGTTAACATTCATTTTTGTGTGAACAGTCAAAATATAAAACATTAAAACACCACATTATCTTTTTGAATGAAAACGACTCAGTGTTTTTATGAGAATATTTGTCAATTTGATTCCTACAGCAATGAAAAATGAACGCACGCACACACATTCACACACACACGCCCAAAATAAAAACCAAACCAAATTTATTATCCTTTGTTAATTCAAGAATTAAACGGAACATTGTCTTTTTGACTGAAAATAAATGATTTTTTTTTTTTTTTAATGGGAACATTCTTGGATTTACTTCCCACAGCAGTGAAAAATGCATGCATGCATGCATGCACGCACACACACAAAATAAAAATAAGATACCGGTACATTTAGTAATGTTTGTTCATTCAAAAAAATAAGCACCATATTGTCTTATTGACTGAAAATGACTAAGTTTCTCAGTCCTTCGGACTAGTGAACCCTTCTCGAGTCAAAATGGGGGTAGGCAGTAGTGCTGGGCGGAAAACTGGATCTTAAAGTACCATTTAGACAAAGAAAATCTATACAGCAAATACCTGTCTGGCTTTAGACCAAACCATAGCACAAAAGACCAGCTGATAAAATTGGAACATGAAGTCAAAAGAGGATTCATAAATAAAGATATAATGCTTGCCATTTTCCTACGCATACATACAGGTTAGCAAGAAAGCGGGCTTTTCAATGTTTTCATAGCACGTGGCTAGTGCAGATGATTGACAACATTCACGTACTGTCAAAATGAACCAAACATGCTATGCAGGTTGAATACACAAACCTGAGTGTGTTATTGAAAATACATTAGTATATTTAAAGAAGGGTTGAAACCGGACTTTGTGAAGAGAGCAGGTTAAACGGGAGATTGTGTTAAGCCATGATCATGCTAGCGAGCTTCACTGTATTTCAAACATTTAAAAAGTTCTAGATTCAATGAAAGTTCTAGTTTAAAAAACAGCAAAGAACTCAAAATAAAGGTTTTTCTCAAATTCCACCCTTTTCCTTGGCTGTCACACAATTTTCACATCATTTCACAATTTAAAAAAGACAACATATCACCAAAAGCTGATTTCTACTCCCTGTGAATTTCTTTCTTTCTGTGAAGTTATTTCTTTCACAGCACAGACACAAAAGATATAGCATGTGATTTTTCCAAGGGAAAACAATGCCACGAGAAACAAAGCAATGATGAACATGAAATGAAATCCAGCTCACTTTTCTCTAGAATCTCTGTTATCCCTGCGTTGTCAGCCTCCAGTTCCATTTTAAATTTTGAAAGCTCCTGGTCCAATTTTCTGGAATGTCTATCAACCTGCAGGAGTTGTCATACAGTACAAAATTGACATACAGTCCAAAACACAAAACGGATTAAAGAAAAACAACACAGCCTTGCTATATACATGACCATAACCTTCGGTAACATTTTGATTGTGTACAAATGTAAATCACCATGAGCAATAATACATTTATTATCAAATTCTGAGTTTCTCAAAATTTTTGGGAATTACAATTTACTACAACAAACTGTAATTAATATTGTTATTATAACAGCACAATCTTCTTTGAACCATTTATTACCCCTCAAACTGAGAAGAGGATCAAAATTTTTCCTTCGAAAAGGCATATTGTCAGTCTCCAGTTTTTGTCACCAATTTGAATATGGACTTTTGTTAAAAGACATAATTTCAGAACAAGATCGAAGCATAATCATGGCTAATCTATTCTCCTCTACCCTGGCTGAAACATGTACTAGTTACCAGTTCATATATATGGTTTGCCAGTTGCACTTTTTCATCTGTGTCCCCTAGGGCTTTGTAGTATTCCTGAGAAAAAAAAATAAAATAAATGTACAGATGATCATTCAGCCCTTAACAAAATAATTTGACTGAAGCAACACACACTGTTAGTTCTTAAACACTCTATATACATTATAATCACTTATCTATCTTATTCTCAGGCTTTTCATCTGCTTTAGAGGCAGATATCACTGAAATATATTGATGGATGGGTCACTAACATTCACCACATAGCTACACACAATGTCTGAAATTAGCTGATTGCATTGCACACTGGATAATTCTGGATTTTCCAAATCTCGCTCTTGGACCTGGTTGTTAAAAACAGTTTGACAATTTGCAGGGATAAAGGTGTGGAAGTGAGAAATTTTAATTCCTAAAACTTCTCTGCACAAAGTGGAGCATGCAAGCAATTCACTGTGACTGTGATCCTCTTCTTAAGTCGGCACAAAGACATGAACTATCCAACAGAAGCTGAAACTGCTTCAAGCCTGAGGGATGTCACTGAAGTACTGAACAAGAAAGAATTTCACCAAATTATAATATGCAATGTAATAATATGAAATAAGTTGATTACCTCTCTAATCTTTTTAAACTGTTCCTCTCTCCACTCTTTCTTACAGTTTGGTTGCTGACATTTTTTGAAAAATGCTTTCACATTCTCCTCAAGAGTATCTAGGGTATCTGGGAACAAAAAAAAAGTATAAAACCCAACACATGGAAGATGACAGCTGATGCAAAATAAATGACTTCCTGTACTGAAAAAAGTGTCTTTGGCCTCTGGATTGGACAGTTTTCTATTCCGTTAACAACGTCACTTGCCGGTTTCTGTAAAGCCTTCCCAATCCAAGCATTCCCTAGCTAAAACAAAATAACATTTATCATGATCATAGTTTGATTCTTAATTCTTTGTACATGTACAACTTTCCTCACTTTCTGTTTTAAAGCTTACACAATGTTAAAAAAAAAATTTTAAAAATAAGTACCGTACATACCTCTTTCTGCAGAAACTTACTATTTTAATTCTAACTCATGACTTCAATCAAATAACTAGCACAAACTGCTAATACGCCTCCTTAAATCAAGGAATAATTCACTGTCAGTCCACAGATAAAGTTAGAAGTGTAATGGCAAATGCATCTTTCACATTCTGCTCACATGATTAACATCTTTTCAAACTTGCAAATCTTTAAAAGTGAACTGTTTCTTGTCAGTCTGCTTGAGTCTAGGGCTTTCATACTCACTTGACACCTGCAAATCCATCTCTCTCATTTCTGTTAGTTTTTCCCTCATTTCCATAGGCAGATTTTCTATTACTGTAATGCAAACAACAATGAATGAATATGATGCTGATGAATTCAAGCCACACATAAATTATAACACAAAGACAACAACATCATCAACAACAATAACAATAAAATGGCCAGTGGTTTAGAAGCTGACAAATTTAACTTTTTTTTTAGTCAATATTAATATTTTATTCCCATCCCTTTCCCTTTGTTATGATGTCTCTGTTTCCATGAATTTTGAAAACATCAGCCTAATGAAAAAAGAACAAAAACATAATATCAATTCATTTGTCACTGTCTCACTTGCTTTTTCCAATAATCCTACATCTTTTTTAATGTCATATTTCAACTTGAGCATGACACATGACATATGTGAAACAATGAAAGTCTATTTCACATGGCTCATTAAGTAGCCAAATTGCAAAGACAATTTCTGAGTTAAATAGCTGGAAAAAATTATGGGAAATGTTTGAACCCACGAGACAGAAGAATGTTCTCAACACCAAAGACAGGGAAAGTTAGAGATTGTACAGAATATCCTGGGCACTATCTGTTCAAGATTAGTCTTATCACAGATCACGCTGTGAGAGTGTGGTCTGGATCATACAGGGCTTGTTTATCTCTCTGCACTGTAAGGCACGATCTGACCAAGTTATAAACGGTACAGAATAGAGGCTCTCTGAAATCAGATGACGATAGATATGCATGGTAGTGACTAATACTTTAGAATAATTCCTACACATACCTCATTACTTTCTATTAGTGAAACCAAACACCAGAAATGAACTCAATAAAGCAGCTGTGGTTTGATCTGGTTAAACTCTTGCATGAGTATCAATGTCAGTGGGACAAAGGAAGAACGTAACGGGTTTTTTTTTTTCCTTTTAACCGCAGATTAACAAGAATAAACAGGATATTGAATGAAAACTCTCAAAATTTGCGGTAAGTATTCCTGGCACTTTGGAAATACACAATTTCATTTTTTGCAGGAAATCTTGCACTGCGCTATATTTTTTTTGGGTTCTTTTTTAAAGCAATTTTCAGAAATTTTATCAATTTTTGCAACTTTTGAGTGTCCTATTCTGTCTAGATGGCATAACTTTGATGACTATTTCACGTCACAACACAGGAACCCATAGAAAAAAGGTTTATTTGGCATAGCCACATCAAATTCACCTAGACCAAAATTAGGTCCAACCTTTAACAAAGTCCAACATTCAGGCCAATAAGCTTTCTAGTACATCTATTTAGGCCTCTTAGTTTTTATTTTAGTACCAAGGCTTATCCTGCTGAAAATAGTAAGAATCTGACCTAGATCTGGATTCCAGATACATGTATGGGACAAATGACTTCTAATCTAGACCCTATACTTACCAAATTCTAATCATCAGTTCATATGTTGTACTTAAAATATTCAAAGCCCAAAACCAAGAACGCATGTTAGAAATCTACATCTGTATAGAATGAAAAGAATCACATCGTTTAAAAAATTTACAGAGAATTTAGAGCTCGTTCTCACAGTTTCACTCATGACAGTATCTGACTTAGGGAACACTTTGTTATTTCATTTTGGGCAATGCTGGGCATTTGTCACTGATTGCTTTTTCTATTCACATGATCATAACTTTCATGATGACAAAATATTTTCTTAGCACAAGTCTGCTGTTTTGGTCATGATTACTAGGTGATTAATTAAGTGGAATGGAGGTCAGTCCTGTCTTGTCCATCCAATTACATTTTATAGAAATTTGTTCAGATCACAATAGCTGACTTGATTATTGATATCCAATTCTTTTACCAATAATTTGTTCCATTTACATCACAAATGAATTTTTTTTCAAAATTTAATATCTATTGCATACATGTATCATCATTTTCATATTTTTTTACTGATGGAAGCAGACAAACATTATATTTTACGACTGTTTTAAATATAATGTAGGCTAATGTTAATTTATGCAGGGGTTGTTGTGGTCATATGGTGATGAAAACCTCACTCCACGGGTCACAGGTTCGATCTATGCCATGTGACTCAATTGCCCCCTGGCTCAATTTCAGTGACTCAATTGCCTCCTGGCTTTTTGGGGCAGGAAAGCCCATTAACTCATTAACTAGCCTTCTCAGATAACTATATTTCGGAAGTCCCGTGTGTGAACTATGCATGTTAAAGAACCCTTAGCAGTTAAAAATCGGATGAAGGGAAAGCAGAGACGCTATGAATGGGCAAAATTTGCAAATTTCTACTCACAAAAATTCTTACTGTCAGGGCAGACACACAAGCTGAGATAATCTACTTTCTTAGGATTAAACAGCTCAAGCAAAAAACAAAAAAAAAATCTATGCTGGCGAATTGAGCAACCTGCAAATTAGATTAAAAAAAAAAAAAAAGACTTTTCAGGCGCAATTTTTGCTGATCTACAAGACAACTTATGGACATTTCTTTCACCACTTTCTGAGGGTCCAAATAAACAATCTGAAATTCATTGCTGCTATTAAAAAATGGTCACCATTAATTACTTCTTATGTGATGGTTCAATTTACTGGACATTTATATATTAACAATACATTACAAAACTATGGCCTGGTCAGCATGCGTGCACTTCACCACATGATGTACTTTGATATCCGACAATGAATGTGATTTTGGTATCAAAACCCTCTAACAAGGCATTGTTGCAATTTTGGAAGAATGCTCGAATAATCAAACCCCAAAATGTTTAGATCTATGCATGTGGAATAATGATCAAAGTATACATACATCTGTTTGTGCAAGATCTTGTAGTACACAACCAATGATTTTTTTTGGTCTATTTTATTGCCAATATTGGCTAGATGTGTTTAGCACTGTATTTACAGAAAAGATTAGGCATCAAGGGAAAGATATATACAACCCCATTTATTTTCTGTTGTTAATCAAATGTTTCAAAGATGTGCACTGGTGGAGATGATCACTGCCAAACTGGCAACATTGTTACTCACTGTAAATGTTTTACGCTAATGTTTAGGCCTGTGCATGACTGACAATGTTCATGACCGAAGGTTAACTGAGTAATTGACTCCATGACTAGTGATGATCGATTATTCTATCGATTAAATATTTCCTTCTTTGTCATGTGTGATGTCATATCGGTTATGGTTATTGGTTGACACAAAAAAATACCGCCACCCACAGTCCAGCCTCAGCTTCGCTCACTTGACCTTCGACCACGGACTTTAAGAAAAACTTGGGGATGTGAAACTCAATACTTCATAAATTTGACTCTACAAATCGATCGTGTATCAAATTCTAGTGCAGTCCGATACAAATATTACCTTATAACTCTTATTAGTTATGATTTTAATTTGACTAAAAAAAGTGGTAACTGTCTCACATGTTACTACTTTGGGAAGGACAAACCATGTGTCAAACTATGACAACAACAGCAGAGCTCTGTGGTGGGTGAGGATGGGGAAAAAATTACTAGACATCCGTTCAAGTAGGGTCATACTCGATTATGACCCAATTAAAAGCCGTGTTCTAATTCTTCTAAGGCTCAACAATAGTCTGTTTCATATGACTTTTTTTTACATTTTTTGTTTCCGAATTCCAATTCCCCAAGATACTGCTGTAATTTGGCAAATGCACTATGGTCTGTTTCAGTTGTTTATTCAAAGAAGTTTGCACCGGGAGGGGGTTGGGGGGGGGGGGGGGAGACAAGTGGGAGGTGTGTAATACAAATTTGCCCTGGGCACCTCGAAGTCGACCACTCTAATGGCCTTAAATATAAAATAAAAGCACTAGAAGAAACAGAACGCAACATTTCCACAACGATAATAATTCATATTCATGAAATAACAGTGAGACAAAAAAAAGGCTTTACACGTACGAAGCGAATATTGTGCTACTGTTATGTAGCTATCTTAAAGTTATTTAATATACAAAGTATAAAAAGGTTGTGGCAAATCATAACCATGACATTACTTATGGTTAAATAGCGAATACAACTCAGCTCTTGGTGTGTCATTATTACCTGATCAATGAGATTTTTTTTAAACATAAGTTGACATGTGTGAAGTAAGAAAACAGGAATGGGAGGGATAACTCATGTGTCACCAATTCTTTAGATATGATTTTACTAATTATTTCTTTCATGGTCGATCATGACCGACAATGCAACCGATTAATCGATTATGACTCCATTATAACCAATTATTGTGATGGGTCATGCACAGGCCTCCTATTGTTTTTTTTTTTCATTACAGTGGAATACGGATGAGTCGATGCTGGTGGGGGAGGAAAATAGGATCAACTCATCCGTAGTTTGATTCACCCGTATGTCACTGAAGACCACAAAACTAAAAGTAGGCACTACTAGAACTACTTCTGTGGAATGACATATTGTCGGGCATTATAATCGTTAGTTCCCCTACGGATTCTTTCATCAGGTGTATCAAATTTGATCTCTTCCATTCCTTTTCGGTGAGATCGACCTAGCTTGATGGAGGTTATTTCGAAAGTTCTGTTTCACTGTCATGTAAAACTAACAATGTCCACCGCTCCCAACCCTGCCTCCTGAACATTCATTTTCAACTAATACGATCGCCGCAGCATGCAGCTTCGTCACCCTCCAACACTCTTCCCACCTCTTCATGCTATGAAACAAGATTTTTTTTTTTTTTTTTAAAACAACTCCTTGCCACTCGCTAGTCTGGTGAGTGAGTTACCCGCGATGAGAAGAACAACAGCTGACTCCCCGGTGTTTTCTCGGGGTAATGACCACGTGTGAACCGCGTTGCGGCCAGAGAATACCCCGCATCAAAGACACTTGCCGACACTGTGTTTCCTACTCCCCTTATGCGAATTTGCATGACACTTTGGCAGTAGGGCGGGCGTCTGTGGTGTGAGTACGAAACATTCGCGGCTGGAAGGGGAAGATCATGGATGAAGTGTGAAAAGGAGGAGGAGACAATGGCTGGTCGGCCTCTGATCACAGTCTGAAGGAGGGTTTAGTTCTGTACTAGTGAATAAGTTTGATAGTCCAAGTCAGTCTACAGTCGTGCTGTCGCGTGATATGGGAGGAGCATAAATGTGTTGAGATGAAGTGCTGCACGAGCTGAGATTAGTTACATCGACTCAAGTATTGCTTTTTCCTTTGATGTTATAAAGATGTAGTCAGGGGAAAAAGATAGACTCATTAGTGAATACGGATGGGTCGATGTCAATTTGTCAGTATGATTTTTAGTAAAGTAAAGAAGCACCGGGACCCATTCCAAGAAAAAAGATTGACACCTGAAAGTTGATTCATAAGGGTTCGAGTCAGATGTAGTCGACTGTATGTACTTTTTACTTTACTCTAGATCTAGATCTAGATCTAGGTGCTGATAATCATCACATATGACAAAAATATTGTTGGTACACTGATCAAAGTGCAAGTTATTTCTAAACAAATAGAAAACGTTTCCAGAATCGCAGTCCTGTGACTGCTGTTCTGACATATTGACAGTATGCAGTGCTGCGAAGTCCGCGCCTCTATTTTTAGCTACTCTGCCTAAATCTCGCGAAATCCCGTTCCTGTATTCA
>JBCAUA010110476.1:0-10035 GCA_038406235.1 Peronia verruculata
GCATCTTATTATCTGGCTCAATCTTTACCTGTAAACACACACACACACACACACACAGACACACAGACACACACACACACACACGCACGCACGCACGCACACACACATACACGCTATCTTGAGAGCTCTAGAAAATGTCCTAAGTAAGAGCTGAGGAGACAAAACCAGATAACGGAACTGTGAGTGGCTGACATGTTCAAACAAACTCTTGTCACAGACCTCATCCTCCCCCCCCCCCCTACTTCCCCGATAATAAAAGGTTTAGGTCAAGAATCCTGCCAAGAATGCAGTCTCGCTTGAATCTCATGATCACCTTGCTCGTATCTTTGATATATCCTCTCTCTTCTCTCTTCTCTCACTGTTTTGTTTGAATAATTTTGATTGCTGTTCGGTGCTCGATCTGCACACCTTGGCCTGCACACATCTCCACTGTAACACCCCGCCACCCCGCCACCCCGCATAGGATCATGGTCAGCCTGCGACGATCACTGCAGTATTATTTGGTACTTGAATCCTTGATTCGAGAGCAATTTCTCAGGTTCCAACAGTCTTGTCCTGTCTGGTAAAGTTTCTCTTGGAGACCCTGGATCCGTGACAGATTCCGTAGGGCTATTGGACTCCTAGGCCACAAACACAGCAGTTTCATGCCACACAGGTTGAGAGGTTTACTGGTACCTTAAATCATCATAATTATTTCATCTCATATAACACACCGTCTCTCTACCTCTGCGGTTCAGCCAGGAGCCCTTTTAGCCACACAGGTAGTGACATGGTATATTAAATCATCAACTATGAAACGAGACCCAGAGACCCGAAGCTGTCTTGTTAAATATTCCTTGGACACCGTGGATACCTTAGAATTCATACCTTACCTTGCATGATAAGAGAGTCAAGCCACACAGGCTGAGAGTGTATACCTTAGATATGTATGGTCCATTTTTGAGAGGAATGTAATGGACTCAAAGTTACCAGGTCACCCCAGGTCCACTAAAACTGCTGGACAATCTTTAAAAAGGAAGGGTCTCAGGTCACACAGTTTGAGACCTCCAGCTCCAGGGTGACCCAGTTTTGACCTTATCTGAACTGTCATAGAAATAGCTCACGAACTGTTTGGTCAGATGGCTCTGTGTACCAGTTCTGTTTGGATGTCTGTATGTCCGGGGGTAATTCAGTAGCCTACGCTGGCACTTAGTTCAGACTGACCTAAGTAACACAGTGGCGGACCCCCCCCCCCTGTGAAATTCAATAAGGTTATAATTTGGGGTTCCTTATCTCAATAAGACCCTGCAAAATCGTCCTAGACGTGGCCCAATTGTTGTTTGTTCCAGAAGAATTTCTTTGAGAATTCAAGTCTCATAGTGCCAGAAATGTGTTCTCTGTTGACTATGGTCTGCCCTCCCAGTAACAGTATCGCGGGTTCGACTCCTGGCTATCGGGTGTATGGGAAAAAGTGAAACCTGTGGTGGTTAGTGACTCAACAAAGAAGCCGGAAGCCCTTCCTCAAAATAAAAATAATAATCATGATGATCATAAAAATGTCGATACTATTCGCAAATCCTACGGGCAGATGTTACACGTGTTGAGAAACGCCTGGTGTTTTGGAATTGTTGTGGGAATAAACGGACAATGCCAACGGAGTCCAAACTTTTATATTGCTGACGAAATAAAGCTCGCATTTACAGCCGAGATAATCCAATCGATAAGAAAGAAAAGTTAAATACAAAGCTAATAAATTTGGTAAAAGGCGGCCAGGATGCCACACAAAACACAGACTACTGTGAGAGAGCGGGGGTGGTAAGGATCTTGAGCACCAGTTATGATCTCTTCACACAGGGCCACTTCTTGCTAGGCTACAGGCACAGAGATATGGCCAGCTGTTCCCTGGTGGAGCTACCGAGAGGAGAATAGGCAGTGATAGGGCAGGCAATGGTCAGTTAGCAAAGTTGGTGTCTTTGCGGTTACATCGACCTTTAACGACTGTAACAAGAAGGTGGCTTCATATGAAAGAGATCTCAAACATATTTGTGGGTGCTGTTTGATAAATATGAAGGCAACATGCTGTTGGTTTCATTTACTTATGCATCATTATTGTATTAAAATTTCATGTTATTGAATATCTAGATATAATTTTCTCCTTCAGTCAGTGCGATCCTGTCAACAAGAACATCTTATGAAGGGAAAGATTCACATTGTTGGTGATAGTACAGCAATCAGGCATCTTCTTGTGAGAAAGCTCGTCTAAATACTTTACTCAAATTATGTGAGTTCTCTTTATTGTCAGAAGTGCCGTGTCAAATATAACCAGAGGAAAGCGGACCAGAGGACACAGTGCATTCTCAATTACAATGGGAAATGTAAGACAAAAGAATATCTCACGGCTATGGCAGAAAGTTGGACATCTCTGGTAAGGCGATTCCTCATCCTTCACCAAACTGACCTGGCAGACAGTCTGTTTGCTCCCTAGGTCAGTTTTAAACAAACAGGTCCTACATTTTGTCAGCTTGTCCTAAATCTGATATAAAGGCTTCAATACCAGTAATAATTCACACCCCCCCCCCCCTCCTCACCACCCTCTGTCTGGTACATGCCAGATCATCCAAGCCACCCCCAGACATCTTATATCACAAAGTTAAAGGTCAGAGCTCGTTACGTGTAGTCTTCTCGGTTAAATTCTTCATCTGTCCCAATTACATCACTGAAGATACTCAATTCTGGATTAAAAGTCATGATCTGATAGACACAGAGAACGATTGTATTCACTACTAGAGCAAATCGCGATCAGTCCTGACTAATCGACAGACCAATGACATGAATTATAAATTAACTTCTCAGACCAATCCCGTATTTGCAGTTCTCGACCCAAGACTGACGAGACTATGAGCGGCATGAGTCTAGAACAAAAAAATTATGGGCCGTCTGAAGAAACATCGAGCAGGATATGGGCCAGGACCGGCACCAGGCATAGACTTCGCAACATTGGATATTTGAAACCGTCTCACTGAAACCCAGGCACTGTTATACCATCGGTTTGGGTGGAGCTGTTAGCGTAATCGTCAGTTCAAGGATCTACCATCTTCCCTGTTCAAAGAATTAAGTACAATAACAAATGAACCCCCCCCCCCCCAGTTTCTTTTCCTTTCATGAAGAGGATTAGATTTTAGTCTGCTCATAAATACAACAGCCATACAAACATCCACCAAGGTTTTACAAACTCCAACAATAACAAATAGCAAGACATTTTTCTCCCCGTTCTCCCTTTTCTTGTGCAGTGGGATGAAAAAGCATCATGTCGCTGACCAGAATGTCGAAGGCACACATTATTCTCCTAACCCTTGCTTCATTTACGTCATGTGTTTTTCCAGCCGGTCCACCGAGGTCCTTGACCCCTGACCTTATCACGTGCCCTACCCGCTCTTTGATCCAGCTCACTTTCAAAACATGACAAAATGTGCTCACCACAAGTTGGAACAAATCATTCAACCAATCGATATTAGTTCCATGTGCTATCTCGACTATTTCATAACTAACTAGATATTTGCAGACAACAACCCTTTCTTAAAATCGCTGACGACATCTTTCTTTAAGCATCATTTGCTGAGGTCATACGTTTTTATAGTTTGATGTAGGAGAGATGGACTAAAGCCAAGCGGAGCTACAACACAATTTCTGTTCTCTTCCATTGTTTGTATGTCACCCTGGCCCAACCTGGACATATCTTTAAAATATAAATAGCGTATCAAATAGACAATGACTGGCTATTCCTCATTTGGTAGGTTGGGTAGGCAATGTTTATATAGCTGTTTAACCCTTTCTAGGCCTTAATGTTTGAGCGGTGTTTTTCTTTTCTTCTCCTCAGTGTTAAGTCACTAACATCTCTCAGTTGTAACAATAGCTGTAACATTGCCTATGAGAATTTGCCTTTTCCTTATCCAAATCCTCTGCTAACTAACTACAAAAGTTCAACCAAATTTTCCTCAAATATTAAAATTCTCACAGTCAAACAATTACAAAACTGACTGCTTAAATTAGCTAAATGACTTCAACACTGGAACAGACTGCAAGGTTATATAACATCCTCAGTCAATGCGACATAAAAAAAAAAAACAGGAACTCTGCAATTCTGTGACCTGACACTGATAAACTGACACATCAACTGATCCATTTCAAACCGGAAGCAGATGGCATCTCCAGCTAGGAATTGGAGTGTGTCATGGTCAGGCTTTATCCCAACAAAGTCAACATCCAATACTGGAACTTCTTCATTCTGTTGTCCTGGGACCGCTAAGAGGATCAAGATTGTCAATTGAGTTCATTTCAGTCTGGAATCTACATCTCTTCTTGTGAAAAAGCATGGTAGATGTATTCAGCACACTAACCTTTCACCGCAAACTTTGATGGATACCATGGCCTTGTTTGTGACGTAAAAAATTAGATCCAGTGTCTCTCATCAGTCTCTGAAAACAAGAATCCGCTTTGTTGGGATAATCCTTTCTTGTTTGACAGAAGACGTTTCAGCGGCCACGCTCAAGTATCAAATGTGACCCTGTCAAACGTTTGCCGATGGTAATCAAAGATCTAAAAAACCTCAAAAACTTTCGCACCACCAGTAGTTCACAGAAATGAGATAAATTCTAATGTCTCTAATTGCATGTATACCATCTTGTGAACTGTTTCAGGACAGGATCAGACACATGACATTTGATTTATCTCTTGTCACATTTTGTGGGGAAAAGAGAGTTAACAGCTGAGTGACAGGATTTTTATTTCATTGTATCCAAAAATTGACATCGTTCTAATCAGAAAACAACTTGACACAATCGTAAGTACTTAAATTTGTCAACATCGGGCAGTCACAGACATGCTCTACATATTATCTGAATAATAATAATAAAAAAAATAATAAAAAATTAACAGCCTTTTGGTTTTTGAAGATTGGCCTAATAGTCAGATTGGCAGTGATATAAAAACTTCAGACAAACATCTGCACAATCACATCTACCTCAGTATGATTGTCTGTATAGTTAGCTCTACTCAGGTGGAATATGTTGGAACAGGTCAGGATGTGTAGATTTAAAAAAAAACAAAAAACTAATCAGTGGTACTTTTTTAAGCTACACTTTATCTTTATCGGTCCTATGTTATCTTTACCAGTCCAAGTTTTTTTGTTCCTTTGATCACCAAGACTTTGACCCAGTTACAGAGCCGAAGATCTCTGGCTTGGGTATAACATGATGCAATGTGCACACTGCGACAAATCGATGGGAAGGCCTGGCTGTCTTAGGGATGTCGCACGGGTGAACACAGTTTTTAAAAAGTCGTTAGGGATAATGCAAACAAATCAAATGATCATAGAATTATTGTCTGTCGTTGATGGTATGTGATGTTCTGATGAGGTGCTGTAGACCTATGGGACAAAGTCGTTGTTCGAATCTCATTTTAGGAAGCCATGTTCCAATTTTGTCACTATAAATCCTTTGTGTTTGGTCTATAAATTCCGTCGAGTCTAACGCATTACTATTATTATTGGGGTGGGGTGGGGGTGGTGGGGGGGGGGTGTGGAGTGAAGGGGTGCAACTTGACTCAGCTCACAATATCAAAGTATTGACACAGGGATCTGTTAGTCCGTACGAGGTACCGATGCAGCATTTAGACCTAAGCGAACACTACATTCACCCATACCGGTCTGTCATTGACACAGACATCAGACTTGCTAAGTGACTCCCCAGCCATTACGTGGGCAAGGGCAGTCACTCTGAGTGTTTTGTATTCGTGAAGTATCTCATTATTATCATCATCTTTATGATAAACAACATTGGTCCAGCATTCACGTTCGAGACAACCTCCATCAGGACGTTGAAAGACGGAAATAGAATGTAACGTAAATATTAATGTTCTTAGTAACAGTACGACAGGTGGAAGTAGCAGAAGCTGTAATAGTAACAGTAAAGCAATAATAGCAGTAGAAGTGGTAGAAGGAGTAAGAGTAGCACTGCAGCAGTAGTAGTGGTAGTAGAAATAAGAGCAGCACTGCAGCAATAGTAGTGGTAGTAAAAGTAAGAGTAGCACTGCAGCAGTAGTAGTGGTAGTAGAAGTAAGAGTAGCACTGCAGCAGTAGTAGTGGTAGTAGAAGTAAGAGTAGCCCTGTAGTAGTAACAATTATAGTACAAGTAAATAAGATTTTCAGCTTTATGTAGGCTTATATGGAACAGAACGATAAAGTCAGATCAGAATAAAAATATTTATGTACATTTATGTGCATCTACCTCAAAAAGTGTTAATTTTTATGATTTAGCGACTCTGGATTTATATTATACATCGGTGATAGTTAAACAAAATGTTGTGAGAACCATTTCTCTGTGTCCCATCATGACAACTCAAAGGCTTTCCTTATCTACCTCCGCTTGCCCAGCCCATGTAGCCCATGTTCCAGGCAGCCCGTCTTCTGAAATGTTCAGTCTAATATGTACAAAATGTTCAGTATAATATGTACAAAATTTTCAGTATGATATGTACACTGAACCCTGATCACACGGCCATACTGCTATGACTCTCGGTTGTCGGAACTTTTAACTCCAATGAAATACACGGCCTGAGATCAACGCCTAGAAAACGATAGATCAAACACTGAATAACATGTGAAAAATTGTACGTATCACAGTCAGATATCAAAGATTTCTCTGAAAGATAAAGTAATGACATAAGATAAGTGGCCCACGGAGACCACAGGTTCTCGTTTTCTCCATGACTTTTGTTTGTCGAAATAGATAAACCCTCAAAATGTAAGCCTAATACCAGAAAGACAGTTTGAAGCCGTATGTCGGGAGTTACCATATATATTCACATCAAATCTTGGAATCCCTTCTCTGATGAGGTAGATCTGAGATGTAAGCAGATACAATAATCTTGTTTATTTATGGGTTTTATTAGTTGACATATTATGTATTTCCTTTCCGGCATAAGATCAATGTCAGAAACACTTTCCAAAACTGTCTCTTTCATGTCAAACTGAGATGCGACACGATGAAACCATGCGCTCGCCAAACTGAGCCGACCGGAGAAATCACCTGCTTTGCAACAGTGAATGAATTTTCAACGCATATTTTTTTCTTCACCAAACCCTTCTATATCAATCTAATAATGCATTTCAGAGATCCGTTAACTGAAAGAGATCGGGTAAAAGCCTAGATATTGTGATTTAGTAGTATGGCCTAACAAGGATTTATAAGGGTTTACAAAAGTGATTGGCCATTTTCTCAATAAATTCAGTGCAGCAACAGGTCAGCACCACCGTCTTTAACTGCCAACATCTCGACTTCTACTTAAAGTAGTGCAATCATTTTTTTCACACCAGAAAGGGAAGGGAATAACCTGCACACCGATAACAATAACTTCATATGCTCAGAATTTGACGAGAACCTGATTTCGTCGTCTCTCATCTCAAAACTTCATATTCGACTGAGCAAAAACCTGGAAATCCCCGGCGGATTGTTTGTACCCCCCTTGATAAAAATAGAACACTCACTGATGTTTGTTACCGCTCCACCACGAGATCTGAGGACAGTTCTGTTCTCACCGGTCCCCTGCATGTTTCATGTGTGTGTGTTTTTGTTTTTTCTGTCATTGTGAACAGGTTGAAGTGTTTGTAAACCCCCCCCCCCCTCCCCGACCTACTGAAATTAAACGGGGATTTCCAGCCGTTCGCTTGATCGGAACAAATCTATTGTTTGGCCATTTCTCTAATACCATAGGTAGGTGGGTGATAAAAGTTGGCACATTTGTTTCTTCATGACTTTAATTTGCCGAAATGGTAATCCCTTTGAAATCTACGATCAATGCCAGAAAACTGCACTGAAGCACATACAAAAATTATCATCTCCCCAGCTAGCCTTCTGATCCCCTTGCTGATAACGTAGGTAAATATCAAAGATCTGTGCTTTGTTCATAGTCTTCATTGTTCAGACAGATAATTGCTTTCAGATATAATGTCACTGCCAGAGAAATGCATAGAACAACGAACAAAACGTATCGGCTCCACACCAACTCATAACTCCTACGCTGATAACGGAATTGGAGGCGGGTGACAATAGAAAGTGCATTTACCTCCTTTGACAAAGGGCAAGAACTCCACACACATTTCACGGCCAGTGGAATATTCCCTCCCCTTGAGAAAAAAATCAGAATTCGAGGGTCATGGTCTGAGCATTAATACGGTTATTACATAACCCCAGGCAGCCATTGGTTAGTGTTACAAGTATTGTTGTAACATTGCTAATGACGGGTTACAATTTGATTTGGTCACGAACAATTTCTCAGGAGGTTCAAGATTTCATTGATGTGCATATATAGGTAGATAGCATACAGGCAGACAGACGGACAGACAGATAGACACACTGACGACACACAGAGAGAAGACACACGAGTAGATGGATGGATGGATGGATGGATGGATGGAGGGGTGAATGAATGAATGGATGGATGGATGGATGGATGGATGGATGGATGGATGAAAATACGGACGAAGAGACAGGCAGATAAACTGGAGGATAGATAGATGCTAACAGATGAGAAACGAGAAAAAGAAAAAAAAAAGAAGATAGAAACTACGGCCTATTTATATATTTCCCAAAATAAACAACACCAGCAACAACAAAAAAATACTCAAAGCACAATGCAGCCTTTCGGTTGTTGGTTTTCTGTAAATTCAAAATAATACATTAGAACAGAGTATTTAGTTTTTCCGCCTTTTTTTTGGGGGGGGGGTCGTTTTGTTTGTTTGTTTGTTTGTTTATTTTGCCACAGCACAGTAAGCTCTCCGTACGCACCAGTTCCCACACAATCGTCATCTGCTGGGTCTCTTAAGGGGGTGCTGGGCTGAAATTTCGAGTTACAAAAAAGTAAAAGGGCCTCATCGATATGAAATGTCCTTGGTATGAAGTGATAACTTACTGAGACTCTATTTAAGAGGGGAACGCAGTGGCTCTGTGGTATGGCGTCTGCTCATGGAGGAAACAGGACGGGATCGACTCGCAGGTTCAGCATCGGGGGATGACAGGACACGAAGATTGAAAATCCGCATTTCTTCATTGACTCAACGGTCCCCTGGGTGGGGAAGCCCGACTTCTAGCCTTTTCGGTTAAGGGTGAATATGTTTCGGAGGTTCCGTGTGTACATTACTCAGGTTAAAAAACCCTTGGCAGTTCAAAATCGATGGAAGAGTAGGCTGAGTGCCGCTGTCCGGGCAAAAATTCCAATTTCAAATTTCTACCCACTAAATTTCTCAGCAAAAATTGGCAACTTCTTAAAGCCGAGATAATCCTAGGATTGAAAGGCTTAAGAAAAATAAATAATAACTCTATTTCAGACACAAAAATTTCAATGTATTGCTTGTTGCCATGGCAGTGGCGGCCATCTTGAATATTACAGTGTTGTTGTTGCTGCTCTCGTTTTGTTTTTGGCTTTTTTTGTATGGAATGGAATGCATTGTCTTGATTTCTGTGCTTTTTATGTCCTAAATTTAAATATGATCACAGAGAAAACAGTTAGCTCAAGTTTCTGAGAAAACACAATTTTACGAAAAAAAAAAAAAAGTATGTAGACATATATCACATTTTATATAAGTGAAAACATTATCCTAAAATCAAAAACAAACAAACAAACAAACAAAAAATAGGCTAAGCAAAACGACAAAAACCAACATCAACATGATACTAATACTAATTTTTTGAATGTCATCTATGCCCTTCAGCAACCGACAGTAGAGTACAATGACCTTCATCCCATTATCTTCTCGTTGTTCTTACTGGCTCTCCAAGCTTTATATAGACCTCATCGCTCGCCAAGTACACTTTCCTAACACTTGGGATATGATAAGTTGACAAACGTTGGGTCTTTTCACATGAAGCGGCCTAGATCATGTTGTCTGTCTTCTGGCAGGATAACAGACAGATAAACAGACAGCCAGTCAGACAGACAGACAGACAGACAGACAGACAGACAGATAGATAGATAGATAGATAGATAGATAGATAGATAGAT
>JBCAUA010110498.1:0-10034 GCA_038406235.1 Peronia verruculata
AGGATGCTTGCTTGCAGCTCCTGACAGACCATAAATATTAGCCAGGAAACTATAATCTCCTACCAAAAATACTTTGAGGCTCTTACCCTGCCAGTGAGTTGTTTTCAAATTAGCTATTTCTTGGTTAAATTCTTGAAAGAACAAGGACAGATTATCTGTTGTGTCTTTAGCGTACACCATTCCTAACAAGAGTGTGTTGAATTTTGAGTTGGGATTTTCTAAATTCAAAATCTGTAAAGATAATTTAAATGATCCTTTTCCGTGATCTCCACTTAATTTCAACCATATTTCTGAATGGGGTATGTTGCCATTATGCCATGTCAGAAGTCCTTGTCTCTGGTAGCTGTCTAAGAGAGTGGTTGTAAGAAGTGGAATGTTATTTAGGTGTAGCATGGGTACAGATTCTGTGAAAGGTTGTTTGTGCTCGTCCACAAAGCAAAATGGTTTTTCAGTCAGTGTGATGGCATGAATTGATGGCTGTAAGAATTTGTGTGACTCTTTCCTGTGTTTTCTCTCACTTGCAATCAAGATGCCTAATGGCTTAAGAAATCGCCTCTGCATACGCATTTGACGAAAGCTCAAACCTAACCTGCTTTGGAGGATAATAGCTTGTTTTGTATCAACTACAAGTCTCTGTGGTGAAAGTTTGGCTGTGTGCAATAGTGTTTGTCTTGTTTGAGCAGTCAGGGATTTAAGTTCATGGACCTGTTGTGTGAGGGTATGTTCGACACCATCTCCTGCCACAGACTTTCTAAATGTTTTAATTATGTTTGTTCTCCTGTGCACTGATGACTTTGATGCCGCTGATGATGATTTTCTTGGCTTGGGTACTTTCTTAAGTTGAATGGGTTGCCCTCGTGTAGGAAGTACAACTGTGTCCAATGATCCTCTCTCTTTCATCATTCTTTTGATAATTGTTGTTCCTAACAGCTTTTCTGAGTGTGTCAATGGTCTGCTGGGTGATGACAATTTGGGTGATTGTTTTGGACATTTGATAGGTGATGTGGACATGTCTTTGAACAGTTTTCTTTTTAACTGTGGAGAACTGGATCTTCCTGAAGGACAATGTTGTTGGTTCCTGAGCCGAGGGGAACGTCGAGGAGTAGTGAACTGACTGTGGATCTGAGGTTCTAAGTGAGGCGTAAAATCTAGATCGCTCTGAGATGTGCAGGTGACAGGAGTGTGACTATGTGCTGTGGATGTAAACTGAGGACTGGGGACGTGTTGGTATAATGATGGTAGTGGTGCAGAAAGCAATTCATCAGTGAATGATAATTCAGCCGATGATTCATATTGAACTGGCGCCGAGGATGGGTTTGCAAGTAATCCATCATCAGGAGGGTTGTAATTATACTGGGGATTTAAACTTGGAAGATGTGATGGTGACATATCAGGTGGCAGTGGAGCAGAAAATAATTCTTCTGTGAATGACATCCCTGATGATTCTACAATCGTTACTGCATCTGAATTGTCAGGCTCACAACTAGAGGTCCCTGCTGGTTTGAGTGTTATGCTTCCTGGCACAAGGACATCTGTTGCTGATGAGAGGGTCATATGTTTGTCACTCAGATTTGTAGAAACACCCGACTGTTGTTCTAGACATTTCCTCCATGACTTTCTCTTGTCTACTGGCCTGCCTGCTTTCCTTGAAAGGGACCAATACTGACAACACAAGTGGCAATCTTCTGCTGACAAATCGCTGCTATATTGGCACCATACGTCCTTAACTGACTGTTTGGCTATCTCAAGCTGTGTTGAAGTGAGAGACTTTGTCTTCATATTTCTAATGCGACAGTCACACTTGCTGCATATTTTTTTGGAATGCCTGCTGTCATCTTTTGTGATATCTAGTCCAAAGTAAAGCAGTAATTCAGTGCCAAATGATGCACAATCCCGCGGTGTTCTCTTAGACCTTGCACCTGCTGAACTCAGCACCAGGAGGCCGCAAATGCGGCAAAGTTTATTGATTATTTCAACATGACCGAACAATGTATGTTCCATGGTATTTGATCAATCTGAAAACCAATAAGTGGTTGTTCTATGAGAGATCTTAAATGCTAAATTAATAGGAATAGTGTTGCAAGCATGACAGACAGGCAGTGACAGGCAAATATTTAGGAGATTCAAAAGAGGGGAGAGTTTGTTGAAGAGATATAAAAACTAAGGATATTGGTTATAAGTGAATGGCACACAAAATTTAGACCAAATTACGGCTGCATTCTCAGTAACAGAACGTTTGAGTAGAGCAGAATCATGATATTGCTAACCCTCAGCCAACGTATAGCACATACATACAAGCTCATAAAACATTATTTAAGAAGTAAGCAAACTCAGTGTGTGCATGGTTGCATGGGGCTATGTTTCACTAAGCTTGACCTGAAAGCTGAAAGTTGTATTAAGTTTATGTTTTTGTAAAATTAAAATTATGTGATTCACACTGTTAAATTTCCAGGCATCCTTAAACCTGACTCAAATGACAAAATCATCAAAAAAGGATACTTACAGTAATGTCCTCTTTGAAAAATTTATATTGGTGTAGAGAAGAATAATTCCGCTTTTACATGAGCAACGTTTGAGATACACAGCTCTTAACAGTAACACATAGCAGTGGTTTAAAAGTCAAACAGTAGACTGAGACTAAAGTTTAATCCAGTTGATCAGACCAGTGAGTGCACTCAGGTAGAACGGATCAAATAACAAGGTGGCCCGACATCGGCAGCCGTTAATGGGCAATAAATCTGTCCATCTACTCCGCCCACAAGCCCCAACTAAGTTATGAACTGGTAGATGGTTGGAGACCATGTGTGTCGGTAATTTCTCTGTTGACTCCAAATCTGGTATTATTCACAATTAATGTACTTCACTTTCATGTGTCGCTAAAGAATATACCAGAAACTTTTCCTACTTTTTCATGTACATAGATTGACATCCCTGCTTTGATTAATTTACATGACAGTTAATTACTGGATTATCGTAAAATGTGAAAGAAAAACATATACTTTTTTAAAAGCTATCTCAAAAGCAAACGGTCTCTGGAGGGATATGCGCTTTACTATAGCAGCAGAGAGGAAGTTCTGATCTTTTATTTGGTGCCTAACACAGTAAGGTTTCTAGGGGCAGTTTGATAACAGTGCGATGTTAAAAGTAGTCAAATTTCAAATAAAATGGCACAGGAAAATTCTGGCCGAGGCTGAGGGGGCACGCCTGTCAGGACCGGGATAGGCCCATGATTTAGGACCTTCGCCAGGGCCAACTAAGTGATCCGCTCTCACAGTGTAAGTTAACAGCCATGTCTCACATGTCAGTTGAGCCTAAGGTCTGACCTGGACAGTTGAGGCTCCCATTCCCTCTGGGGAGGAAAGCAGGGAGAGAATCTGCACTCTGCAATCTCATTTGATCAGTGTTGAGCAGCAGGTCATCTACAAACCTGAGATTTGTTTCATCTTCCGGGTACTGCATTGACATACTCCTGGCATTGAGGTCACCACCGAAAATATTAGAACTGCCACTGAGCAGGTCATGATCAAACTGTGAATCGTTTGTCCGGCAGGAAGTGTGCATTTCGGAGTTGAAAGCAGTGTCTCCCAAGCCAGGTTTTGATTGTTAGTGTATCCACATTGGACTGGCTTGCGGCATTCACCTATTGCCTGTCAAGGGTGACAAGTCCTTGACATTTATCGCATTGACAAGTGAAATACATGTACCTGTATCTAGAAATAATTATATGGGAGCTCTCTTTTCACCTAGCA
This sequence comes from Peronia verruculata, assembly GCA_038406235.1. Classification (NCBI taxonomy): domain Eukaryota; kingdom Metazoa; phylum Mollusca; class Gastropoda; order Systellommatophora; family Onchidiidae; genus Peronia; species Peronia verruculata. The sequence continues at coordinate 3,750 of JBCAUA010110498.1, forward strand.
ATGTTTCTTGTAGCAGAGATATGTGAATTTGTCTCTCATGTCGCAGTTTTGTAAGCTCTAATGCTCTTGGCCTGAGACACAGATGTTGAGCTGGAGAATATTGAGTTCACCAGGAGAATCTCCATTGGCTAGGGTCCTCTTGGATTGCTTGCCTTGCACACTCACATTCATTCTTTCTTTCATATGGTTACCAGTAGTAAATTGTGTGTAGCAACCTGATAACCGCCACTGCCTACATGGCTCATGTATGGGTCAAGCAGCCCCACATTTAACTTTCATATTGGACAAGTAGGGCTGTGCTATCTTTTTTTCATCTTACACCCAGGAGGCTCAGACGGGACATCTACTTCCGTCATCACTCCTTTACACGAGGACTCTGTGGCCAGACCTGTCAAGGGAATGCTCTGTCAGTATTCGAGTCGTCAGAGGAGCACAGACCCCAATTGGGCAAGGCCAAGAACAAGTCCCCCTTGCCCACATGACCTCACCATGGCCGTGGTGCAAGGTCGCTGTCTGTTCTAAACCTAGTTGCAAGGGGAGTAAATGCTAATAACCCCTAGCAGTCTCAGGTGATTCATTCTCATTTGTAAACTTGCTCAACATCACACCGTTAGTGGTATTCCAACTGCTACCATGGAGAGGTGAGAGATGGGGGCTGAACCACATGGTGGAGTTCCCACTGGCAGTAGCTAATAAAGGCACATCAGGACAGAACCCTTCGCATCCGTATGCTTTGCTGCTGGCCTGTTGGGCAACCTGAGGTGGGCCACCGGCAGGGGCAACATAGCAGCTTTGATGAATTGCTAATAGTCATTGTATATGGATATGGGAATTAATGGAAATCAATTATTAAATCGATGTTTAATCAACATAAGCAAACAGTTGCCCCAGGCACAGGCTTGGGACTCTTGCAAAATGTTATAACTGTTTTACCACCTGTCCAGAAATTATCTTAAAGTGATAATAGAAGGTACCAGAACCCAAATTTTCAAATTCATGGTACAAACTTTTTGGCATTGCCAATGAAGAGAGGCCAATTTTGTAAGAATTTTGATATCAAATGTATTGCTGTAGCTTAATAACTAAAAAAGTTTTGACCGTATGAAATTCTCTGACAATGACCCCTAATTGTGAAAGGCTCTGGAGCCAAGTTTGGCAGCCCGTATCTCATTCAATTATCACCACACAGTCACACAACTTAGTGATCACAGACACATATAAATAAAATACATAGTCATTTTTTTTCAAGTTGTTTGAATAAAAACAAAATGACCCTTTATTCCATCAAAAATGGCACGAAGCCATTTTTTTTACAGTGTTGGACAAGGGAGGTAAAAAAATGAAAGTTTGCCAGTTTTCAAAAAAACAAAAAATCGCACAATTAAAGCACAAGTACAGTAAATATATCATTTGACATGCAAACATCTTCTCTACACATTTCTGACAAGAAGTAAGAGAAATTATTGAAAAATCATATTCAAAATTTCATTGAAAAGACACCTTGATAAGAAATTCTAATATTTTCAAAACTGTCAGAAAAGGTGTTTTTATCTCAAATTCCACCTGCTAGTAGTGCTAGCCATAACCGAATAGTTGCTTATTTATAAAGCAATCATCATACATGTAATTCAAAGTATACAAGACATGAACATGATTTAACTTAAATAATAACAGACATCAATATAATTTTATAAAAAAAAATATATATATTTCTGGTTTTATCATGTTCCCATTTCCAAATCCAAAACATACACTGACAGTCACATTTAATTATACAAAATTAATTACAAATACGATTATAATGTATAAACAAATACAATTATAATGTATTCCTTTTAATGCAATAGTAAGGAGATAATACTTTATGGTATCACAATTCATTACTACTATAGTTACAGTTATCATGTAACAGTGGAGGTCAATCATGAGATGTATACGACAACAGATATCAAGCTGCAACTTGCGTTTCTTCTCAGGGGCTGGTTCAGCAGGGGAAAGACATTGCTTTAGGCATAAGATCATAAACTTTATATCTCCAAATTTTAACTTTTGCCCAAGCACTTCTTTTTGAAAACGAATTTCAGATTTCAAAACCTCAGCAATTTGACTATCTGATTTCTTAGCATCTTTCAGCTGAGAAACAAGATCGTCAACATTGCTTGGGCAAGTACAGGGGGCCTCCATGATTTTTAACTGACTCCACGGCTCTACTGTGACGACTTAATGCAGCCTGCATTTTTTCAGTTTTCTTTTGCTGATTATCAGCCAATTTTTTTTTGGTATCAACGGCAACTTTTACTTCCAATGCCCTATTTGACTTTCAGAGTTCTTTACCAGTTCTCTTTGCATGAGCAAATAGTGTCTTTTGAGCAGTTGGAGACTTTTTGGAGTGGTAATCAACTGTTTTATTTCTTTTTATTATGTGGTTTGCTGATCTATTATGCAGCAAAGCAGCTCTTCTTTCGCTAAGGTCATAATCAAAATTGCCAAATGACCTTTCACCAATCAGATTGGTGAGAGGACAGTGAAAAATTTATTGGCGTGTAATTTCATCAAGATTTTCAAATTTTCCACCTGGCAGAAAATCAGAAAGCTGACTTTGTGTGACACACGCACATTCTTTGGCAAGGTTATGAATAAGACTTTTGTCTTCTGAAAGTGCCAAAGCATGTACACTTTCCCACATGGGAGAAGTGATTCCAAATTCATTGTTAAATACAGACAAACAATTACTGTCAAGAAAATAGCTAGGATCTTCAGTCAGCTGCTGAAAGCTTGAAAACATCAATTTAGCATAAATATGAAAGTCTGAGTACAATACATTACTGGTGATCAATTTCCAGTATGGTCCGGTAATCTTAAGATAAAGTAGAGCTACTGCGCACACGAAGCACATCGATTTTTTCATCTTCAACACCAGTAGCAACTGCTTTTAATTTTTTGTTCATATTGTCCTCATCCAAAATGCCAGAGGAAAAAAAAAAACTGCCTGATCTTTGACAGGTGAAGAATAATTGCAGCTGCTGCTTAAAAAAAAAAACAATTAAATCTGTTCGATTTGAAACTGGGAATATGAGAATGAGGACAGAATACCATCCAGTCATGATGGTGTCCACATTTTTTATCACAACGAGGACCCAAGACCTCACAAATTATTCTAATAAAACGTGTTATTGCACTTTCTGAATCAGTCTTAAAAAATTCACCGGTTTTGTCTTTGCCAAGAAGACAGTTTGTGTCTGATTTGAACAAAGCCAACAGCAGGCCTTTCTCACATTTACTACTGAGGCCTAGCAGAAAGTGTGCATTACAATGCAAAAAATTAAGTTTTACGCTGGTCTCTGATTCTGCTCGCAGGTGGTCTTCTAATTTTTTGCCCCACAATTTCATTGAAGCAACCCTATCAGACATAGTACTGGTGCATCTGCTATTAATTTCTTGAAGCAGTTCATCAGGACTCAAAGAAAAAATATCCGAGCTACTTTCTGCCAGTCTCTTTAATGAATTGACTGTTACACGCAATAAAGTGTTTGCATCCTCTGTAGCTACAGGGATAAATCCCAAGTAGGCCTATATGGTTTCTTTTTGATCCGTAGAAATCTGCTCTGAAACTATTTTCTTTGTGTCCCGTGATGTGCCATCTGAGTGAATGGTAATATTCTTAGCTCTTAACACTGCTTCTGTTGCTTTAACTTGGCTTAAAGCATATCCTTCATCGCGCATGTTGAGAGCAGTCTTCTGACAAGGCAACTTCTCAAATGTGTGATGAAAGATATTCTCTGACACAAATTTGATTACTTTGGCTACATTGGATGCAGAGACACCTTCTTTTGTTTGCAACTGAATAGCTGTCTTCCTCATGTCAATGGAGTAGATATTATTTGTGGACTCTTTCACACTAACATCACAACATTCCCACTGATTCTTTTGTTCCTCAAATTAGCAATATCCAGTCTCAGTTTCTCATTATCTCTTTTTCATTTTTTCTCACATTTTCTAATGTCAGAAAGTTCTTGTTTCACAGTATCCCTCTCCTCTTCTAAATCTAAAATTTCTTTATTCAAACGCAGGCATTTTCTTTGAACGCATTTCACTTTGTCACTTAAAGTTGAAGCCTGCCTAGCTAAATGACCCTTCTCTTCCCCTGTCTTTTGAGACAATTTATTTAAGAGTCTCGACCTCACTCTGAGCAGCTGAGAAGGCTTTGCTAAGTGAGGACTTTTCATCTTGCAAGCACTCCACAACTTCTAAAAGGGTTAGGTTTTCATCTGCAGCGGATTTGCAGCCACTACATGCCAAACTGGACCTGCAGTCACATCTATTACTACTATTAGGATCAGGTTTTTTAATTTTATTTGAGGAAACATTCCCGCGTTTTGCGGTTTTGGATAATCACTATCTGTACATATTATATTATGTAGATGTATTTCGTGTGAATGAATTTTGTCCTCTGATAAAATGAAACACATAATGATGCCTTGGTTGCACAGACATGGTCTTTTTCTCTCTACCTTGAACTGGAATAAGTGTACACTACATGTAATTCACTTTTGCTCCAGATACCATGATAGTTCTTGGTTTTTGGATCCCTTTGGTGTAATGCGGTCCCACTTCTCACTGGAAGTGAATGCAGGGCTGATAGACTGATACTGAGTTCTTTAATTTTTTTTGCTTAAGTCTAGAGGCTTTGAAAGTGGCAAGAATGTCAGTCTTTTTTGTAATGTAAATGTGGTACTGATAATACTGATGCACGTTTCAGTATACGTAGTACATGTTCTGTGCTGGAGCATTTGTATATATCAGGAATGACTAATGGCAATTGGCATGTGCAAAGTACATGTAGTGATGTACTTGGCAAAATGTTTCTGAAAGTGAAAGCATTGATTTGAATATTTTCATCCTTTTGTTGGTGATGTCATTTAAAGCTTTGAAGTCTTTTGTAAAACTTGAGAATCAATGGTGGTAGAAGTAGTTTGCAGAGATCCGTGAAATGGACAGTATGTTTGTGTACGTACATGAGATACTTGATAGTCAAAAGTGCTTACATGATGTGTGTATGTAAATTGTAAGTAATTTTTGCCTGCTATTTTGCATAATCTGTTACATTTATTATATGTTATAACATATGAAACTGTCAAAATGTAATTTTTATTTAATAAATGGAATACATTTTATTTTCCATGTCTCTCAAATACTTTCAGATTTAGTTCTTTTAATAGATGTATTTGTATTCAGTTCATTGATAAAATTGAGCCACATGATAATTCTACAACCAGGAGACCTGGTCTGTCTCTTTACAAATTATCTCCAAAAATATTTTCCTTCTCAATTTATAGTAACAAGAGTCAAGTTAATTGAAACTGAAATCCTCATGCATAGATATAGTACATGTATTAACTTCTCATTTTAACAAAAAATGAAATGTCCAAATTTTAAATTTTTAGCGATGACTTGGAAATGGTGAAATTCTTAGCATCAGTTTACAGTCTAGGTGTACAATGCACATGTAAAACAGTAAATGTGTCATAGCAAAGTTTAAAATTGAAAATGCTGAAATACACTGACATTTGACATGTATATACAGTGGAACCCGCGAGAAGTCAACTCGCTTAAAGAAAACCTGCTCCTTCGGTCCCATTTTTTTCACCTCTGTATTCTCATTAGTCTTGCCTCTGATAATGTCAACACCTTCAGAGATCGAACTCAAAGTCAACTCCAAATGGCCCATGCTGGCAGACTGACAGCCATAAACTGCGAAGACAAAGAGAAAAAATAGTCGGACAGAGAGGGTTTGTTATTACACACCAGAGCCTGAGGGCCTGTTGCTGTATTGAGAAGATGCTTGGCTGTCTTCACCTGTCTCATGTTGGCAGGGATTACACAAACATACTCCCACAGAGCAGCTATGCTTGCACTTCTGGCCGTGGATGGTCAGTGATTGGCCCTCTCCGCTTGTCTTGTGTTAGTGAGGATACACCAGCACCTATTTCCACTTGTCTCTCTTCACGCTATTTTGTTGACACTCACACTTAAAGACAATGTACATGTAGTTAGCCACTGTGCCTGATTTTTTTCAGTCACGTCTTTAGATCATATAATAATACCGAGACTACCACCCAGGAGAAGATTGAAAATGCATTTAAAAACCCTAACCTAGATCACACAACACTACACATGTCCGGACTAAGCGACATCATGCACTGTTGGCCTACAAACACAAGCCTTGGCAATGGCCGCAGAACATAGCAATGAACGGAGAACGCAGTTTTTTTTTGTTTGGTTTTT
>JBCAUA010110520.1:0-10034 GCA_038406235.1 Peronia verruculata
CACACACACACACACACACACACACACACACACACACACACACACACACACGCACGCACGCACGCACACACGCACACAATAAACACACACTCATCAAGAGCGCAATAAATACACAGAGAGTTTCTGGACTAGTCGCCATGGTCCTCCGATTTTTTTTTCTTGTAATTTCGTTGACAGTTTAATCCACTGTGAAACGCAGTCTATTGAGTTCAATAGGCCATCCAGTAACAATACATTCATAAATCACTATGTAAGTGAAACATTTAAAGAGAAAAACAACAAAACACTCAAAGACAAACAAACATACAAACAAACTGGATTCGTACATAAAATTGAAAAAAATAAAGGCAACAATATCTTCAAATTTTATGCTATGTGTACTATACATTTGCTTTTGTGTGTGTTCCTCCTGATACCTTGGAATTTTGCAGTTACGCCTATTTATCATAGCAGCGCATGGCTGTGCGCTTTACACCTGTCTTATGGGCGGTCACCTTGCTCTGGCCAGTGGAGGACAGGAAAGAAGGCTGACAAATGATCCTATGGTTGAGAGGGGAGGGGAGGGATTGGGGGGGGGGGGGGATTGTGTGACCTTCTTCATTTGACAGATGATGAACTCCTGTCCGTGACCTATTCAGGTCAACGAACAATACACGCCGGGCCTTTGTTTTCTAACTGGCAGTCTTTGCTGCTAGGAAGAATTGTACAGTTGATACATCGATGTGTGCATAAATGTTTTTTATTATTAACACTGTGTTTGCCAGTGATTAAAGAAAAATCATATAACATGTGAAGAGTGTACATCCAGATATGACAGAACTGATAAGAAAAGATTAAAAACAAGAAAAACGAAACAAAACATGAAATAAAGATGCCCAACGTGTTCTTAGCAAACAAAAGCTATCACTCTCAACTTTCCTGTGGTGTACATCTGCAATGAAACCCTTAATAGCCCTCCAGATTTCAACTACTTGAACCAGATCCCGTTACAATACTTCTCTAAAAATGAGATAAACGGCTAATATTTTTCTTTCCAGATAAAAATAATAAAGCTCATGTGGCTTGTTCATATTCTTTCTTTAGTCCCAGAATGAAGACAGAGAAAGAAGAGAGAGAGAGAGAGAGAGAGAGAGAGAGAGAGAGAGAGAGGGGGGGGGGGGCGAGATATTTGGTTTGAAATATGCGTTCAAAAACTTGATGCTTACACAGAGAATACAGGAACGAGTACATCTCCATGGAACAGCTCTACACACACTTCTTTTGCTTGTGATGGACATGAAAGAAAGCTCATTTATTTCATTACATATTTGTGGTTCTTGTGCCGTTTTTCAAAGGCTTTTATGAGAAAAAGTATTATTTTTTTTCCAATATCAATGCATGTTGGCATGAAAAGAGTTAAAATATCCACAATGCAGGTGGCATACGTGCAGTACAACAGATGATATGTCGACAAGCTATCGTGTTAAAGAAACTAGATTGATCACATATTTTTCATGGAGGCAAGCAAGCGTATACCTAAAATTGTCCTTGAAATCATTGAACTGATCACAGCCGAGGGGATAAATACTCTTAGATATTTCTCTTCAGAGTAAAAACTTCTCTCGAACGTCCTTAGTTCAAAGACGCCAGAGTGAGGCAGAGGTTGTTGGAATCATCCCTGATTTTCACACAGAACATTTTGCCCTTCGTATTAAACGGTAAGCTATCCAATTGTTATCAACAGCTCAACAGAGCTGATACGTGATTGGTCTTAATAGTTTTATGAATGCAAATAGTCAAATTTTTGGAAGTAAAGAGAATATAATATGTTGTTGATAAAATGAGACCAAAAAAAAAAAAAAAAGTTAATTTATTAAAACAAAACTTCTTAAAATCTATGTCATACAAAATCACAGAAAGAGGTGTAAGAATGGTGAAATTGATTACATATAAGTACAAAATGTATCATTGTAGGCAGGCACAAGTGTCCTGAGACTGAGGGACATACAGTCGCAACATTATTACGATGAAAACATTATGATGCAAATTAGCGTCTCTGTTTAAGCTCTCTTAATGCAACCCTTGATAATAATGTTTTCGCGTATTAAAGAGCCACCGAGGCAACCCGTACCGTTGGTACCCATAAATCATTTCAGAATTAACAGATGGATTTGTTTATGTCTTTCTCAATCATTTTGTAACAGCAAAATTCAGTTCTTCACCTTTGTAAATTCAATATATACTGACGGACTTTAACAATACAGCACTTGAAAATGATTCTACTGACGTACTTTAAAAACGCAACACGATTCTGTATATCAAGTGTTGCCTTTTTTAAAGTCCGTCGGTAGAATCATTTTCAAGTGTTGCGTTTTTAAATTCCGTCGGCAGAATCATTTTCAAGTGCATATACTATGCAGTGTTTCGAGCCTCCATTTTTACCGTGTTTGCTCTGACAATGTTATAAAATGCGTGAAATGAAATTCTAACCAAACAAGGTCAGAGTATTCATTGGCCTCATTTTGTAATTGTTGATGAAGAATAGTATTATTTTGATCTATAAATGTCAGCCATATAATTGAGTTCTCTCTTCATCATTATAGGCAATCAGCAGCAGAATCCGTACAAAGCTCTCATTTTAAAAGATAACTTTTTCTGAATAGTGAGACTATTTGTCCAATAATAATAATGCAAAAATGGAAAATGATCTATCGGTGTTTTCGTTAGTAGAACCTGATTTTTATGGTCTTCTGAATATTGGAATTGAGAAACTGGTATCGCATTTTATTCAATGCCTAGTGTTTTCTATAATCATCTAGCACAAAAAAGAAAACAAAAAACAAAACAAAAAACAAAACAAAAACAAAACTAACAAAGTAGGACAAAGTCCTCGGTCCAGAACAATGTTCAGATTAAAATCAGATTTCATGCTTTTTGTCAATCTGCTTATTCTCCAATATTTTGCTGATTTTGATCTCAGTCCACTACCCTGTCAGATCCGGAGATCTACATGTCTGAACAGTTAACCTGATGAGGCAGAGCAAACAAACAAGCAAACAAAAAGATCGTTGAGCGACGATAACTGTTTTAATTTACAAGAACAGTCTATGCCTGGACTTGATCATTCCAGATTTTATCCGACTCTTTTCATTCGCCCCTCCCCGGCTTTTTAAAAGTTGCCAGTTTTTGCTGAGAAATTTTGTGGGTAGAAATTTGGAATTTAGAAATTTTGCTCGGACAGCGGCACTCAGACTATTCTTCCGTCGATATTCTTCCGTCGATTTTTAACTGCCAAAGGTTCTTTAACGTGCGTAACGAAAAGAGGGGACATCCGAAATATATTTGCCTTTATCCGAGAAGGCTAGACGTCGGGTTTCCCTACCCACAGGAAACCAGGGGACCGTTGAGTCACTGAAAAAATGCGGGTTTTCGATCTTCGTGTCCTTCCATCCCCCGATGCAGAACCCGCGAGTTGATACCGGTTATATCACAGAGGACAAGGCAAGTTTTTCATTTTGGAATATTGGAATTAAATGGTTAAAGCGCAAAACAACTTTTCAAATGGGAGATCGTTTCGCAGATTATCTGCCCCTTCCAAAAGAGGGACTAGTGTAAGGGGAGATCATTTTGCCAGACAAAAGATGTTTTGAGCAAGCAGTGTAAAGAGGAAAAATCCTTTTACTGCTTGCCTTTCGAGAGACTGATCGTAAAAAAAAAAAAAAATTGATAAAATCATAACAATAAGAAGAAAACATTCACTTTACATCACATTTTAAAAAAAAAAAAAATAATGGTGTATGTCTCAAGCAAAGGTCGCAGAAGCGATTTTTCCCCTCTTCACACTACTTGTTCAATCCCTCTTTTGTCTGTTAAAGGGAAGTAATTTGGACTGAGCACAGCGATCTCCCATTCAGCCCATGTACTTCCATTTTCTCACATCACGTCACGACAAAATGGATGACGAAACATTAATTAACGTTCACCAATTTGTCCCGTTGCGTGTCGAATCCCGCGGGTTTACAACAGAACTAGACAGATTCTGACGGAATCCCTTCCGACGCATCATGTTCGTGATCTGTGGATGGGTAGCCTTAATTAAAAGAAAAAACATGGCAGTGTATAAAAGAAGAACGTGGGCTAAGGTGATTGATGGCAACATGGAGATCGTCTATGACGTGGCATATATTTTTCGATTTCAATCGATGTGGAGTCTAAAAATGGAATCACTCTAGAGGATATTCGGCATTTACTTCGCCTTTCAATCTCCTGTGGGTAGTTTTCTCATTCTGGGGATCATACAAGCAGCATTTGTGTATACTCACACATATCTATGGTAAAACATTCCCCGTTCTCCACTATCTGTCTGCCGTATTGTTGAATACTTGTTTTGTGATATCTGTAAACTCACTACAACTGTCGAAGAATTCATTCAAAATATTATCTCAGAGCATGTAGCATCCATTTTGATTTAGAATAAAACTTGCCTTTTTTTCATTTTAATTTAATGTGCATGTTTAGTGTCTATTGATTGAAATAGAAATACTTAATCTGAAACAAAGAGCCAAGTCATAAAGGACTTTCACAACTGTTGTTTCAACTTCAGAAAGCTAACAAGCAACAAACAACCAGACCAACGAAATGAAACTGCCATCACTGTCTTTCACAGCCTGTCTCCCCCCCTCCCCCCTACTCCTCGCAGGGACCCGGGGTTTATAAGTAGGTCCTCTGCTCCCACCTGCAGGCCGTGTAAGCCCGCCATCGGTGGGGTGTCTCCCATGGAGTGCCATCCTGGACATTCTAAGGGAGACATGTCTTCTCTCTCTCCTTGCTCCTGTCTTCTGTCCCGCTCTCTTTCCTCTCTTCTTCTTGACCTGTAAAGGCATCTTACCGTGTTTGACACACTATAGTCGTAATCATGCTGATGAGTCGTTAAACCCCAAACAAACAAACAAACAAACAGACAAACCCCGTCTCCCCTTTTTGTTGGCCCTTAACTTCGACTGGAATGGTCTGGGTTCCTCCACTAGTTATCTCAATCCGCATGGGTTGAGGGCTCGGACTTTATTCTTCTTTTCTTTATCTAGTCATAGATGTTGTCGGCCCATCTTCTCCTCTGCTTAACTCTTTGTCGTTTCCTCTGTATTGTTCCTAGTAGTGCAGTTTTTAGTGGGTTTTTGTTATGTGGCCTGATACCTACCTGTCACTGACTTCTCTCTCTTTCTCTCTCACGATCAACAGCAAGAAAACAAAAGGACCAAAGAGACAAACAAACAAACAAACAAACAAATGAACAAACTATCGAGAGCAGAAACAGGACAAGAATCAGTACAAAGCAGAAAACCAGCAACACAATATATTTACATTTATATAAGTTGCCTAAGTATGTGAAGAATGGCTTGTTGGAATGCTGTACTAAACTGTTCCCTTCTCGCTGGTTATGTTGCAGATCCACAGATCCACAGATCTCCGAAATGTCTGCCCGAGTTTTGATTGCCTTGACAATCGTAATGTGTCTGACCATCAACGCTGGAGAAGCTCTGTGTAAGTTCTCTCTCTCTAGTTTTAGGTGGATTTCTTTAATTGCTGTTCCATCAGCAGCTTTCAGATCGTCCACTGAGAGCAATTTTGTCTTAACTGCTACTTCTGGTTACGGAAGAAATAAAGATAGAAAGAACAACATTTTGGTAAAAAATGTTGTAATTGTGGAGGAAAATGTCCGATGAGATAGCTGTCCTAGAAAGTATTGGTAATTTGTGCTATAAAATTAAAAAAAATAATAATAAAAAATAACAACAAAAACAAACAAACAACAACAACAACAAAAACAACCCAACATAAAGATTTTAAAAAAGTAGATTTAAAAAAATACAAAACGATGTTGACCATCTCCTCTTAAGGGTAGATATATACAGCACTTGGGACAAAACTATTTCAAAAGGATGGTTGAAAGTGCATATTACGCCCGCTGTGCCCTTCACGAGGAGAAGAACTGAGAGGAGATACGGTGTGAAATGGGGATCAGCTGGCATTACTTGTCTGATGTTCTCTAACTGGGTGGATGCCACGAATCCAATCCCAGCCCGAGATCCTTTTTTTGTTTTTTACGTTTTCTTTAGACTGTTTTTGGTAATGCAAAGGCAGCCAGAGTGACTGCTGTTGTCTGAACTGTGTCTGAAAGGTTACTCTGACTATTCCGAAGTGCTGTAGGATGTGTGAGGAGTACATCTTTTGTGAAAAACTACCTTCAACGCCGCTAGCATTCGTAGAGATTATAGGTTTAAACTGTCTAAATTTTCTTTATTGTGTCTTTTAATGGAACACAGACTAACAATAGTTTGTAACAGCAGTCATCAAAAACAAGAATCGGAAAAAAAAAAGGCTCGTGTTATGACCAAACGTGTCTAACTGAATGGTCTTTGTTGCTCTCGTTTTTTTTCAATCTGGTTGACTGTCATACATATAATATCCATTAATAAAATTTATGCAAAGTTTGTTGGAATAATCTGACATTACTATTAACGTATGTTTTAAAGTAGACTTAATAATTAATTAGAATCCATTTTATATAGAGAAAGCTGAGTTAATATTGAATAATTTGCTTACAATACTGCACTTTGTTAATCCATTGAAATTAGTGCAAAAGATTTCCTGCCTAGAAATCAAAACCGGACACAGTGTTACAAAAACGTAATGTGTCAGTACACCATTAACCTGTTTTAAATGTTGCATCATAAATATTTTATTGTACACCTGTGATGTGTTAGAAATATTAGTGGTCAAGAACTGCCTTACCATTTTTTCCCATGAAATCAGTAATTGATCTGTCAGATTATCTTTGCTTATTTGACATATGTAGCTGAACAATTTTCAATTCACACATTCTGTTCAATTTGTAAATGCTCGATCAAACTATAAGAGAAGTATCCGTAGGACTTGGCCACGGATCCTCAGAGTGAATCTACAAGACAGGCACGCTGAGTCACTCATTAATGCTTCAAATCAGTTTATCCTTGGGAGAGGGGGGGTGGGAAGCGCATTAACCTATTGCAGAATGCACCAGGAAAAGACCGGAGCTCTTTGAAATATTGAATTTGTAACACAATCTTTAATCCTCTAGATCTTACGAATAGTTAGGATGGTGTAACAGTTCAAGTCTACTGAGCAAGCATTAAACGTCCAAAGTTACAGAGGAGTACTCAGTTGTCCTTAAATAACCATATACAAATTTGTTGTCTTGATCTGTCAGTAAAGAAACATGTCTGTGTTGTTTGAAGTTATGCTAGCCCCTCTCCTTAGCAATATGGTAGTATATCAATTTACCATCTGTAAAGGATTAATGACCATTTTTAGAATGAAAGAAGTATAACTGTCTCTCTTACACTCGTTTGTATCCACATGTAATCTGATATAGACAGCAAATGTAAACAAATACAGAAAAGATTAAAAAAAAATAATAATAATAATAAAAAATAAAAAAAATACGGAAGCTCCTAGGCCGATTGAATTTATTACAGTCTTTGAGAATTTTTTAGTAGAACGAAGGAAGTCCATGTATTTGTGGTTTTAGACAGCCAAAGAACTTAAAGGAAAATGAGAAAACTTAGATATTGTCTCAGAGATTACAAAGTCTTTTAGGGACCATTTTGTAGAATGAAAGAAGTGTTCAATACGGTTAATGAATTTAGACAAAAATAGGGAAGAAATAAAAGCTTCTCGACAGGATGAATTTGAATATTCATACCGAACTGCAATAAGAATAATTAATAAGAAAATGGAAGCTCATTGACAAGTTAAATTTATTACACTCCTCTGGAGGAGCCTTGAGTACATACGTCGGTGCTCTGCTCCTACCTACAGGCGGAGTAAGCCCGCTCTCAGTGGGATGTCTCCCATGGAATGACATTCTCAACGTTCCAGGGGTGACATCTCTTCTCCCTCCTTGCTCATCTAGTCTTCTGTCCCGTTCTCTTTCCTCTCTTCTTTTCTATAAACTTGACCCGCCCTTTTGACTTGTAAACCTGTCTTACCGTGTTTAGCATAATATAGCTGTGATCGTGCTGATGTACCGTTAAACCCTAATACAAGCAAAGAAGTAAAACAAAGTATTACTCTGTCTTTTAGGATTACTGGTAGAAGTAAAGAAGTAACCATTTTTTCTTGTGCTCTCTTCCCACAGTTGGACTCCCCTTCTTCCGCAATAGACCGGGCAGATTCTCTGGTGGAGACACCCAGAATATGGGCAATAGTTACTACCCATTTTTCGGCGGCATGAACAACCGTTTTGCTGGACGCTTGATGGGTATGAGGATGTTCCACGAGATGATGGAAAATCTCTTTGAATTTTAAGACGACATAATATATAGAACATTTCAACGAGAAACTCCATGTATGTTATTTAATTTCTGGCATATATATATACATATATATACATATTTAATTTTCAACATTGCAATAAATGTTTGTAAAGTGTAAGACGAAATAAACATTACAATTTCCCAAATATTCCCAGTTATTTATTTATTTATTTTACTTTTCTATACTCGTATTATTTAGTTTTTTTTTCTTCTGTGCTGTTGTTCTTAGTTTATGCCCAAAATTATATACTAAACTTTAAATGTGCTTTTCCTCGATAAGAAATCCTAACTCATGCTTACTTTACAAAAACAGAAAAAAAAAAGAAGCAGAGCGACTTATCAACCATTACTCATATACCGGAAATTCCACTAGTGTAATACATTTCAGTTAGTAACAGGCACAATCTGAGGGTTTTATAAATGCTATAAACTATTTAACAGTTTTGACAAGTACTCGATTTTATGCATTTTCATAACGGTAAAGGTGACACTACTGTCATTAATAAGTATCTAAACAATGATATCTCCTCGTTAATATAGCGCTAAGAAATCTACAGTAAGACGCCTGATCGCACTTTGCCCTAGGAGAACAAACTGGAAGAAATCCATAATGTGTTTTTCTTTCAAGATTTATGACGGAATTTGTGACCCTTGTGTCAAACGTTGTGTCTGATTCAGGATTTTCAACTTTCTCTTTTTGAGTATATTAATTTTGTTTGTCTAATACAACCGGGGCAGCAAATGTCGCCTTAGTGATGTCTCACTCATTAATGCTTCAAATCAGTTTATCCTGGGGGGAGAGGGGAGAGGGGGGACACATTAGCCTATTGCAGAATGTAAACAGAAACATGATAACCTACTGTTTAAAAGTTATAACTATAAATGTAAGACATAATCAATCTCCGTCTGGTATGTTGACAAATTTATACTGATGCGATTATAAACCTTAAATATAAACGATATGTCATTCCAAAGTTTAAGAGAAAAAATGCTTGCCACAGATAACAGCTGTATAACTTGCCTATAAATGTCGACAGGATGTCACAACAATTTGTCAGTTTTAACAAGGGGACACCTCTGAAGTTGCTTTGTTTGCTTCATATGCAGGGCTTCGTGTGTTGACAATAGAAACATTTCAGTGAGGGGCATTTACAACATAATATTTGAACGAGTCATACCACATCGAAACCAAATATAACTGGAATACGTAGTATATTCTATAAGACATATTTTATAACATGACTTGATTGTGCTTTGATATGAACGAAGGATACAATTCGGATGTGATAACAGAGCGACTCACGACACTACAGTGATTTCGACTCTCAGAATCGTTTTGTCTCGTCAGGAAAATGGTTCTAACGCCCTATGTAATAAAAATCTCATAGTTTTTCTACTGAGGTTAACTAGAGCATGTTTTGCGAAGTCTCTGTTAGTTGCCTTCGTTTCGGTATGTATCGCGAAACTGCTGTGTACGTATTATATCCATAGTGGGAAAATTGCCATCTTTTCTGGCAAGACAGGTCTTTTGTAATATCATAAATGTAGCGTTCTGTCTGTCTGTCTGTCTCTCTCTCTGTCTGTCTGTTTGCCTGCTTGTTTGTCTGTCTCTGTATGTATGTATGTATGTATGTATGTATGTATGTATGTATGTCTGTATGCATGCATGCATGCATGCATGCATGTTACGTTACGTTACAT
>JBCAUA010110542.1:0-10034 GCA_038406235.1 Peronia verruculata
TCTTTCTTATTTCTTTCTTTCATTCTCTCTGTCTTTCTTTCTTTCTTTCTTCTAACCCATCCCCCCCTCACTCCCTCAAACAGAAGCATAACCATCCAGTCCCTTATTTCCCTGCTTTCTTTGTCACCTCATCTCTTTTATCGGTTACCTGTATTTTCAAGTGAGACGATATCAACAGCAATGGGTAGTATTTGCAATAATTTCTAGAAACAACACCAACAACATCAGCACTTCTGATCTTACATTATCGGCACAGCTACTGCAGCGACAACAACCAACAGCAACCGCAGCAGCAGCAACAACGACAACAACATTAGTAACTTCCTCATCTATCATCACAATATAAACAAAGCCACCTTCTTGAGCGGTGCAATCCCATTTTGCCACACAATTTCACACCATATATGCACACTTTCAATTTGTGCACCACTTCATTGTATCATACGCATCTTTGCTATCGATAGGGTGCAACTGCCTGTAAGGAGATTAAATCTAATCATCTTTGGCGGGGCCAAGATAAACTGTGAAGACATTAAATTTTAAGCTAACTGTTCTCGAAAGCGAAGGAAAGGTGTAAAGATGCGAGCAAACCTTATGTTATGTTATCGCCACTTTCCCTGTTATACATGTATTTTCTTCTCATGCAGCTTTTCACCCCATATATTACACACAGATCAAACAAATAAGCGAGCTTTTATTTATCAGGAGAGGACAGACTAGACGTTCTTGATATCAGTTTTTGTCTGGATTGGGCAATAAGAAATAAACACCTGTATTTTTTATGTGATAAACAAAAAAGCTTTATAGATGGCTCTGTGGATTACACCATCCATCTGGAAAAGATATACGGATTACGGGAGAAAGAGTTTTATTTAAAAAAAAAAAAAAATGTGCTGCTGTTTGAGACTCGATGACCAGTGGGGAAAACCCAATGTATACCCAGACAATTAAAGAAAAGGGTGAAAGGAGCTGGGTATTGTAAAAATTGATGTTTAGTGTCTGTCACCAATGGAGAAAGCCCAGAATAAACCCAAAGTATGGAGATAAAGGAAATGAATCTGTGTTATGTATAGAAGTCATTTAGACGCCATGACTAATGGGGAAAACCCAGAAGATATCCAGGTTTTAAGAGAAAAGGAAGAAGGGCTATGTATTGTAAAAATAATAATAATAATAATAATAATAATGCCGGGACTCTATGATCAGTGTAAACTCTGTATAAACCCAGATTTTTGGAGTAAAGGGTGTGAGACTGGGTGTGTTAAAGAAGATAAGATGTGTAAGTCCTAGCATCAATGGAGAAACCTCTGGATGAACCCAAGTTTTGGACAGAAAGGAGATGGGGCCGTGTGTTTTAAAGAAGTTGTTCAGTTTCTAAGATTATTGAAGCAATTCAGGTTAAACATATCCATACTTCTGAGGAAAAGGGCAAAGGGGCTGTGCATTATTATAATTATTATTATTATTATTATTATTTAATGTCTCAACTCTGTGACCAATGGAAATTTAACCCTGAATTAATTTAAATTTTGAGAACAAGGCTGATGACACCGGGAAATGTTTAGACTGCGAATAGATTGGGTTTACCAGTCTATACCAGATTAGTAGGAAAAGTCAAGAAATACTTGTATAATATGTAGAAGATGTCTAAACTCTTTGACCTAGCGGGGAAAACCCCAGGATACTCTAGCAATGCACACATCTCAACGTAATGACATTTGCTCATTCTGTGATGTTTGCCATGTACCTGCGTGGGCCGGATAAAAATGAGACACAAGACATTTACAAAGTGTCTGTGTGCATTGGGTGTCAAGATGTACGGAAACGATAATTTACGAGTTCAACCTCATCCAGACTCATTAAGTTTACGTCCTCGAGGTACCTGGTGCAGCCGCAGCTACAAACATAAAACACAACACCGTGATTTAAGAGACGAATTAAAAAGGCCCAGTAACCAAGTTTCAGGAATGAAGACTTCTGTCTGAGGTCATGGTGAATTATTTGCTTTTCTGTGCGAAAGCACGAGACAGTGGTCGAGGGTATTAAATCTAACTAACTCTTTGTCGCCAGTGACAAAGTATGAAATATATTACACCACAAAGTATGAAATCTATTATACCAATCACAAAAATAACCCTTATCAACACATAATGCAAAGTTTAAAGCAGAGAAAGCACTTTCCATTGATTTAGAGAATACATGCCTTTAATAGATATGGATAAAATACATAAACACACACATACACACACTACAAAAACCAGTTTTAGTGTAATGTTTTATTTTTCGATTAAACGCCGTACCGTGCAACGGATCAAAGAATTGATGCCTCAGTTTACAAATATCCGCTCTTCTTTGATCACTTAATTCTTATCACTATCTCGGGGACGGATATGAAAAGCACTAAGATCTCTTGAATAAGATTTATCATTAACAGCCACACACAATGCTACTTTTCATGCGTTCATAACAAATGCCATCCAACCAGACAAATAAAAAGTCGCGACGCCAAATGCAATTACTGTCTGATAGTTCGGATCTGTTTTTCACTGTCTGATTTCAAATTAGCGTCGTTTATAGAAATTCTTCGAATAGTTTGATTTACGAGAATGCTAAAAAAAAAAAAAAATATGCTTCATTTTAATGTGTCGCGAATTTTGGGGTTTGTTTTTTTTTTCCCCCCCCCCCCCCCCCCCCGTTTCTTCTTCTTCTTCGTCTTTTTTTTTTTTTTAAACTATTCCATTCATCCAGTTCACAGTCGTTCTCTCCGTGCAGATGGAGCCAACTTGATGCCAATCCTTTTTATGCAATTTGAACTTTAATCAAAGCAGCAAGTTTAAGCCTCGAAAGGATTCTTTGCTGATTCAGCTGTCGCAGCGTACATGCAGTTAGGTCAACAGTCAGAACTGAAGCAGTCATTACAGATCTACTTACTCTCAGATCAAGATGAGCTAGGATTCTTCAGCTCCACAGACTGGTACCCTTGCTTGTCCAACGTAACGTTGGTTTCCTTATCTACTGGACGCTGTAAGGGTTACAGTTTCATTCGCCTGAAATAAAACAGATATTTGTGTGACATTAACCGAGAAAACCACCCCAAAGGAGGTTGAAAGGCTTATGTACACCGAAACCGTGAAATTAACAAATGATTTCCATTTAATAAACGTCCATGGTCAATATTTCTGACTTACATTTTAAAGGATTGTCATGACCTTTCTCTTCTGTAATCCTTCTTTGATTAGTGTCTAGCTGGTCGTGATCATCATGACTCAAGTATGTTTTATAGGTCAAAGGAGAATGCATGGAAAATGAGAAAAGGAAAAGGAGAAGAAAAGAAAGAAGATGAAGAAGAAGAAAGGGGAGGAGAAGTAGAAGAAGAAGTAGAGAAAATGGAGAGGAAAAGAAAGAAGAGGAAGTTAAAAAAGAAAAAAAAAAGGTAAAGATGAAAGAAAGAGGAAAGAGAGGAAGAAAAAGACATCTAAGTTTTCTGTGGTCTTTAATATTTTAAACTGAAGGATGAAGACATTGCTCCAGCTACCGCTTTAAGTACCGTACGGATATTCTGACTTCATCACACATCGTGAAAACAGTAAACGGAAAAGGTAGCGAAGAAAATCAATAACAGTTTTCCACATATCATCGATAATGAACTGTTAGCAGTCAAGGGTCGGGGGTTCTATATAATAGACGGCTGTTGCGAATGGCATACATCTGGAAAACATGGCAGTTTTGCCAATAAATGCATGGCGTTCAGCGCTTTATAAGTGGCTTTACGCCGCAAATGTCATCTCCTTATGCACGGCTTCTATTGAAGGCGGTGAGCACTGTGCCCTCTATTGCTATTGATTAAACGTGAGGTGAGAGTGGGTGGAAATTAACACACCAGCACGTGCATTCACTTAGCTCTCTATAGATCTAGATAAAGTTTGGGCATAAAATACTAGAATTAGTAGACGTTCCATAGGTCCTTGTGTATATTTATCATGTGCATTAAATTTCTTGTCTTACAAAACTTGATAATTTGAGAGAGTCAACTAATGGAAATGCTCGGAAAATACTCACGTTTATACAGGCATGCTCGCTTTGCTGTCTTTAGAACTGGATACTGGGAGAATTAAAACCGATGAGAGTTACAAAAATGTTTATGTTTGTGCTTATGTGTTAACT
Organism: Peronia verruculata; assembly: GCA_038406235.1. NCBI lineage: Eukaryota > Metazoa > Mollusca > Gastropoda > Systellommatophora > Onchidiidae > Peronia > Peronia verruculata. Next base: position 4,165 of record JBCAUA010110542.1, read on the forward strand.
GGTAATTGAAGATGCTATGGACACTGGGAAATGTCATTGTTTAGTTTGGGCAGAAAGGATACAGGCAGATCTACTTGCTCTTTCATTTTGCTTCTATAGATATAAATACCATGGGAAATACACCTGATGAAAATGAGAAAAGAAATATTGCTTGCGCCTACCTACATGTATTTTTGCTCTCTTTACTGCATAAAGACCTAGATAATATAAAGGTAAAACCAACGATAATAGATGGAAATTGCTCTCGGCTGATTCATACCTTCACTCATTACTGTCTAGAAATTTATATAATTAAGGAAATGCAACGAATGAGATGGAAGAGAAAGTTGCTTTCTGTAACACATGCAGGTCCAAAAAATTACATTGGCTTTGCTCACTGTAGATCTTAATGCTTTGGCTGGCAAAAAGCATTGTGTTATGCATTCTTAATAACATGACCTGAACCGAGAGTTAGTGTTGTGGGCAGTAGGGTACATGCATTAGACAATTATAGTTGTATTACTTAGCATAGCACAAACAAAAATTCTCCGTCATCATCGTGAATCTGTGAGTAAAGTGTATAGGAAAGTGTAAACCAAGTTAGTCCGTTTATCACAATATCTCACGTGTCCCCTCCCCTCCCCCCTGCCTCCCCCAACCTTTGTCTTTTCTTAAATATTATAATTTAAGGACATCGGTCTTTTTTTTTTTTTTTAATTTAGATATCTGCTACAATATTCAAAGAAATACTATTTTGGATTTTAAGTTAAAACTACACAAAAGACAGGGATATTTTTATTCGTTTACCTTTGCTGTATTGGTTTTAAATGAGGAATACAGAAAATATAGCGATAGTTTCACTCATTACTAAATACCATCAATCACTTAGTTTTCGTTGAGAAATACACAAGAGACGGCGACATCTTCATTCATTTACTTTTGCTCAGTTAGGTTTTGGTTAAGAAACGTAGAAAGAGAGGCGACACTTTTTCTCATTCACAACTGTCTAGATTTTGCTTCAGTCATTCAGGATTGTTCATTTCTTAGGTGTTAATAAGTATTATGCTTACTTTGTTAATTTTAGCTGAGAAAAATGCGGAAAGGGCAGTAACGTTTTCACCCACAGCACTGTCTATTTTTTTAGCTTCTCAGACATTAAGCATTTCTTGGCTCTTAGCTTCAGGCATTTAACATTGCACAGCGGACGTGCTCGGTTGAAAATCTCCAACAGCGTGAGGACTTTGAGAAGAACATGTGAACGTGAAATGCCAGGCAGTGAACCGTTTAACCGTTTCTACAATCACAGAAAGTGAGAGGGGGGAGGGGGTAGCATGGGGAGGGAATGGACGTATGCAGGAAACGTCAGGCACGTAAAACTTGCCCAGGTGGGAAACATGGAAAGAAAATGCCTGTAGCTTTCACATAAAAGAAACGAAAAGAAAAGAAAGGAAGGAAAGTCGGAAAAGCAAAAGACAAAGACAAGGCAAGAAAGGCCACTCACGAAGCTGCTGTATATTTTTTCTGGATGTTTGTAACTGAGATGTAACGCTTTTGTGTCCTGCGTTTCAGAAGGGGGCGTTATCCATTTCGTAATTCACCTTTAACACAGGTCGAACTAGTAGGAAACACATAATAATAATATATATATATACGAACACACACTCGTGCAAACAAAAACATACCCAAACAGACAAAACCTTAACCCTTTCACTGCCTGGTGAGAATTATTATATCTTTAAGAAGTGGTAAGAAGTTGCTAGATCTAGTGGATGCCATTTCTATGCATTAAAAATTACAAAGTCTAAATAGCTAAAGGTCTGTTTGCTGGCAGTAGTTGATTTAGGTCACTAGTTTTACTAGAAGAAAACACAACCAAGTGAACAGAGATAGCTGCTGGCAGTGAAGGGGTTAAACAGCTTTGCATTACTGATTCAGCGCTTCAACAACAGTCCATTATCTTTTATAATTCACCGTTGTATCGTGAGCAAACAATGTGTAATCCTGAATGGTCTTGGTGTTTCAGCTTTCATAAACAACTTAATCGAGACTATGGGACTTATCTGGACATAAGTTTGCTGGCTGACAACAGCTTAAGTCTGAAGTAGCATTTTCTCACCGTGAAAATCTTTCAATATGCATAGGGGGAAAGACAAATCATTTGACAGGTGAAAACTTATCACAATTCTCAATAGGTAGAGTTTGACAACTTATTTTGAGTTCAGGTATCACAAAAGGAAATGCACATGCCATACATGCTCACCATTCCTTCTTGGTGATCTGTAAATCTTTTTTTTTAACTGTCCGTTAATTAAATTTCATCTCATTAATTCGAGAATGGTTTATGTGATCAAAGCTTTTTTTTTTTTTTTTTTAAATTAATTGTCAGGAAAAAATAGCTATAATAAATTTCCTCCATGAAGGAACACATCTAGCTACATTTCTGACGTTATATTTACAAGAACAGAAATCACGGTGTGCGACTTCTAAATGGCTGAAACTTCAATATGGACTTAATTCTACATGTACATGTATTACAAATTATTTCATCGGTTAAGCGGCTAAACCAGCCTATGACTCTGAGATTTAATTGTTCATGGCAATGACTCTGACCAGCCTAGAACCATACACAGAAGAGATTTACATATATAGATCTAGAAGTGGCGGAAAGAGTAACTTCTGGCCAGAAAACAAAGTCACTATAGCTCGTAGGTAAATTTTGAAGTGTAACACTTTAGAAGAGAATTTTGACAACTTTTAGCTCATCAATATCTGGGAAATTTTGTGTGCGACCGTTTATTCGAATAAATAAATAAATAAATAAATAAATAAATAAATAAATAAATAAATAAATAATCAAATTATTTTTCTTGAAGCCGTATATCATCGCCATTGCAAAATCCGTTATTTGAGCTTTATAAAAAACACGGCCTCTGAATACCAGTCAGGGAAAATAGTATAACGTTTACAGTAAAGGATAAAATCAAGCATATTTTGACATGTACAGGCGTAGCCATTCAATTTAGCAGAAAGGTCTAGAAAACTCGGAATGTTGAAGCAGTCCATTTTATCAATGCATCCAGGTTAAACAGATTATCCCCCCCCCAACCCATCCCCACCCATCCTTTGCCCCCAAGGAAAATGTGTATAAGAACAGGAAAAAGAAAAAGCCAAACAATATTTCTATGTTTACTATATATTGCTAAAGTGGTGATATCATTACACTGAGATTAGGTCCCATGTATCCTGGCTAACGGGAACAAAAGGACGATGCCAATACACGAGCTGTTTCTTGATGAATTGTGATGTCCATACGAAATGTGTTTATTAATTCCGTCTGATGTCCTGTTTGGTTCACTGACAAACAACAAAAAATGTGCTAGATTAAATTACAAGCATTTTAAACATCTTCCGAAACAGAATATTCCACTCAGTTGACAATGGTGATAGGATGGGCAAGTGATTTTTTTTCGACAGTATGTGTTCTTCTTCAATTTATATGTTACACTAACAACACAGCAGCTTATAAATACAACATGAAGCTTATCGAACTGAGCAATAGGGCATCGTCAAAGTCTATAAGCCGCCATTTTAAAAGTTTTGTGAAAAGTTGACATTTCTGCATTCAATAGATCTACTACAGGCATTTTTACTGTAGATGCAATCGCCTTTGTTCTTGTTCAATACCAGGCAAGAAGTAGCCATAGCAGTTTAGCACCATTTTGTGTTTCTGAGTCACTAATGATTACCTTTCCCGGCTGCGATACCAGCTCCTATATAATTAATCTGTACTAAACACAGTATCAGTGAATTAACTATTTCTGTGTTTGTATAGTGTACAATTTTGTGGCATTACCCTGACACTATGTAATTGTAAGCACATATACGCACACAAAGAAGCGAGACAAAAGCAGTGTGTAACATTTACGTCAGGCCGTGTGTACACGGCCTTGAGGTCCAATGCGAACCACATTAAATTTTGATTGTTTACACCTTTGCCACTGAAAATACGACGCACTTGCATTAAGCGTGAATTTGGAGCACAATTTTGGACCACAGGTGAACACGGAAGAAAACAAAACAAAACAAAACAAAACAAAAAAATGTATACTAACCAATATACGTACAAAAGTTAGTGAAAGTCTCAGGTTTATATTTCATAGGTCGCAAATAGCGAAATTCACTTTTGCGAACAAATTCTGTCAGACTAAAAAGTAGATTCAGAACGTTCTGGCATAAATTTATATGGGCGCATGCAAAATTTCATTTCATAAGTTTCTTTAGAAACGGCCGATTTTGTTGATCAAAGTATACCATCTCAATCAAACTTTACAAGCTATAGATCTAGCACCCTCCTTCATTAATGATAAGCTCATGATCAGAACTGCGGTGACATGTTCTAAATGAATCTGTTTAACCCAAAAATGTCAGTATAAAAACTGCTGCTGATGTTTCAAGTTTCTGTCACTGATATACGAGTCACATAACACAATAGTGTTATGTTATTTTTTGATCACGGTTGTGGACAGCTGAGATAACCACCAATACAGGAGGTTGAAAAGCTTATAAAAACCATAACACGAGTTTCTGTGTTTCAAAAATGACAGTTCAAGCCCGACACCGAAGCAAGCTGAGTACTTTCTAATTATACTGTAACTATGGAGAACATTCTCGATGGCAAACTAAATTTTAACAGATCTCTAGCCCCTCTGTTTCGCCTTTCATCTTCTTTCTTGACGGTTATCTCGAATCTCTGATCCGATTTCCCCGTTGACGCTTCCAGGATTAAGAGGAACCGTGTACAACAAACTGAACCGACACCACAACCTCCCTCAAGCTCAAGTAACGCTAACAACACTTTTTTTTTTTCTCCGTAAAGCCGCTTTGTATGTCGTTTCATGAAAAAAACTTGCCACAGAGATTAATTATGCATTCAGGTACAAATGCCGTAACAAGAGAACTGTGTGCTAGTATTCAAATGAGTAGCTGATAAATTCTGTGATATAACCCTCAGGGATAGGCAAAAGAGATAGTTGAATACTTCTGTTTTACACATGAAACACCATTCCTGGACGGAAAGAATTAAATGATCTATTAGATCTAGAAAGAAAAACAGCACTGTTGGCAATAACAATAAACTAGTTCATGGTTTCACAGATCAATAAACTAGACATCATAGCAGGCATTTTAAGAACAGGGGGCAACAATAAAAGTCTTAGAAAGAAAGAGAATAAAGTATTAATCTCATGTCCTCGACCATGTGTTGAGGACATTTCCATCGGCATTAAGGCAGATTACTAATTGAATTATAATATACTGCCTTGCACTTTGGTGATGATAAACGTTAGTTCCTCCAGAGTCATTGTACAGCCAGCAAGTAAACCATAAGAAAACAAAATCAAGACCACAATGGACAATACGTTCACCACACGAAATCAGAAAACATCTTGGGTAATTTTTGCATGTGACCTAGAGTAACATCAATAGCTGACAATGTAAAAACCAGCAGAAATGTAGATCTCCCATGATATTTAATGTTGAAAGTAATGAGGCGAATATAGTGTTAAACTAAAGGGTCGAAAATCGGGCTCGCGTCTAATACCTTAAAAAAAAAAGGCAAAATCGAATATGGCTTCGATTTCCATCCACCCAAAAGAGTGGTCTAACACATAGTACTTGAAAAAATGTGCTGAGTTTCAATGACTATGGAGTTAAGCTGATCAAGTATTGAATGATCGCATTTTAATGTATAATTGTATTCTTCGACTTGCTCGTGGATTGTGATAATAAATAACCAATGGTCCTTTCTTAGTCTCGTACCATAGATAGATAGATAGATAGATAGATAGATAGATAGATAGATAGATAGATAGATAGATAGATAGATAGATAGA
>JBCAUA010110553.1:0-10034 GCA_038406235.1 Peronia verruculata
TGCCTCTAGTCACCCATGTATTGTATGCCATTGCAAGTGCAGCAATGTGCTGAGTTAAAAAAAAAAAAAAAAACATAATAGAGAATGATAATTTGAACGCACATTCTCGCAAAAAGAGGCTGAGCGTGATTTATCTAAACTCCATTAAATTTGTTGAGTGTTCAAAAGTCTACATTGTTTAAACCAGCAGTTATGATAAAAGAAAAAAAAAATATGTACTTTTCCTGTGTGGTCACTTATAAACGAAGAATTGAATGTAATGGTCAGTGCAGGCAGCGATGGCTTCAGTTTGAGGACAACCATCGTGGTTGTCAGGTCATACAAGCCATTAAAGGGCATTTTCTCCGATTGGTTTTGGAGTTTTCTTTTGCTCTTTTTTTTTTTAGGCGTGTGTTCATTTATTATCCTTAAACTGTGTTTTCCCTCATCTGTCTTCCTGCCACCCCTCCTTGCATCTGTTTTTCTTTTTGCCCTCGTTTCATTTCCTCAGAGTATCCTCACAGTCATAGTGTCTTTGCCTCTTCTTTCCGGATTGCCTCAGCCTTCTTTTTTTTCCGTTCATCCTTCTATTCTCTCTCTCCTGCCTCCCCTCCCCTGTTCCTTTTCTCTCCGTCCGTCTCGCTCATCCATTTTGTCAATTTCCCCCGTATTGTCGGTTCTCTCCTCCCTCAAAAAATGTGTTTTCTGAAAGAAAAATATTGGCATTATTATTAGTATGATTAGTTCAGTACAGCTGCAAAAATAGATTTTTTATTTTATTTTACCAAGCCCTGGCTCGAGTATTTAAACTTTATTAAACGTAAATTATTCTACGACGTTTTTGTGTGTGTTTCATTTGGTGAAAAAAAAGGGAAAAAAGAAAGCTATTTATGTTATGAAGTAAATAAAGGTAACCTGACCATGACATAAAACTGACCATGACATTTAATACTTCGTTTGTTAGTGGCCACACAGAAAAAGTGCAGATTTTTTTCTTCTTTTCTTTTTTTCACTGCTGGAAAATCGTTATGAATAACGTCTGACCTGGAACGAAAGGAAACCATTTTGCATTAGTCTTTAGTTAGTCCTTTGTCGCTTGGAAACTTTGGATGATAGCTACCTGTCTTCTCTTCTTTACGACTCGGTTACCATCCTGGTGCTCCAATTTACTGTGCTATATAGTAGACAGAGGGTGATTTATAACCAGTTCCTATCGATAGACCCACGTCTTTATCACTGACTGAAACTGGAACACTTGTCTGGCACCATAGAACGTTTGGTCATAGGGCCATTGTTACTGGTGTTCCTGCTGTGATAATTTTTACTGGTGATCATTTTGTGGAATGCGACTCAGCCATTAATCTTCATAACTCTTTATCTGGATATTTTTGTGGCTGATCTTTCTTCTCCTTATCTTTAACATAAATATGCTAAATTTCAAAGAAATGTTAAGCTTTAGATCCTGTGTCCATATTACGTACATTTTGTTAGAAATCTTTTGACAGTCTAATATGGAGGAGTATCTCGAGGCCACATTGAAAGATGTGCTCGAAGGCTCTAGTCGCGCCTCTTGGGCACATAATTATACGACACAGTCCTAGCTTTATCATAACATCTGCCTGTGGAGAGGCACTGCTGGAAAATCAAGCGGTGCTTCTGTTTTAGACTGGAATTTGATCTTTTGACCAAAAATCCGAGGATAAGGTTGATATAGATCAAGAGAGCAGCTCGGCACAAAGGTATTAACAGTTCCCCTTCTTTCAGCGTCATTTCTGGTACATACAGGCTCCAGGCCATTGCAGGTAGACCTCAAGACAAACTACTATGGCTTCACTAAGCAACATGAATTACGTCATCGTACGACTACACTAGCGGTGCCAGATTTGGCTTTTTATTCCGAAGAAGAGGGTAGAGGAAGAGTATGAGAACATCAATCGTAATCTTCAGTGTATAGATCCTGTGCCCTACGATGATCCAAGCAGGCTAGAAAGCCTGACGTTCCAACATTGAAATCAATTTTCAACTTATTTAATTTCCCAGTTGTGTTGTAGATGTTACTGTATTTTGCTTGATTACCGATTGACGATGATATATTTTGATATTCAAGACTTTTACATAAAATGAGAGAATCTTCTCATCATCATCGGTTCGCCTCCTCCCCCAGAAGCCCGGAGTTTATAAGTAGGTTTTTTGATCCCATCTGCAGGCGGTGAAAGCCAGCTGTCGATGGGATGTCTCCCATGGAAGTTTCAGGGGTGATTTCTCTTCTGTCTCCTCTTGCTCCTCTGTCCCGATCCTTTCCTCTTTTCTTCTTGACGTGTAAACACATCTTGCTGTGTTTGGCACAATATAGCTGTGATAGTGCTCATGCGCCGTTAAACCTCCACATACACAAACAGTCGTCATCGGTTGTCATCCTCACCAAAGCATAGGTCACTGGACGATCAAACACTTCCACTGAACCCAGTCCTGAGACAGGCCGCCCGATTTCATTCCATGACTAACCATCTAACCGCTCTCCTCATGGCATTGTCCACACATCTCTGCCAGCTGACCCTTGACCCGTCCCCAAGTCTTTTAGCCTTGCGTATTACATCCAAAGACTTGTCTGGTGCTGCCCCTGTTTGGGTAGTAATGGGACAAAATTGTGCTAACTAATCGGAGAAATGAACTTAATGTCTTAAAATTCATTTCGGGACGCTGATATCATATTACGACAACACAAAGAACGGTTAACATCACAACCATTACAGGCAAATCACTCATTCTCCAAGAACAAAGTATAAAATCACGTTGAATGTGTCTTTTGCTTTAAATCAAGTGAACAGCTGCTATAAATAAAACAGTAGAAATCGGAGTGATCAGATTCAAGTTTAGAGAGAAAAGAAAAATGAAATTCTTTACTCATTTAAAAGACAGAGGAAGATAAAGAGGAACGAACGCTTTATTTTTTTCCCTCATCAACCTGTCATATAAAGCGTTAGCGGAAGATCTAGTGTTTTTTTTTCTTCTCTCTTTCTGCCTGACCTATCGTAATTATAAAGCGTGAGCATAATAATAATAATAATAATAATAATAATAATAATAATAATAATATATTTATATATTTTTCTTTTTTCTTGTCTGGTGAAAGGTGTCTCCATTGATTAATCTTGTAGTCAGCGAAGAATTTCTATAGGCACATGATTAAATTTCCTATTTACGCGTAACTGGATATTCCCATGGCCTTGCCATTTCAGAGACAAAAGAGCTTATGATATATTGGCCACTAACTGTCACGATGTTGTCGCGAGTTGTGTAGTCTTCTTGGGAAATGTGATTTTTCCACTCAGTACGACAATCTTAAAGGGTGAATCAAACATCCATTGATTAAAAAGCCCCTTTTGCCACAGTTAATTTTTTTCTCTACCTATGGGAGTACAACTTTCTGCAATATTCATGTAGAACCTGTGGCACGATTTACATATTATATCTCTAAAGACATGTTTTATTTATTTATTTATTTTTGCCATGTGTTGAGAGAGAGAGAGAGAGAGAGAGAGAGAGAGAGACAGAGAGAGAGAGAGATAGAGAGAGAGAGATGGTCAGACTGAATCACGATTTCCTTGAAACTCGAATTTACAGGAAAAGGACATTTTGTCACAGTATAGGACGTTAGAAATGTCGCCGTGTATTCCGATCTCACTTTCAGCGTCAGTTCATGTGTCTTCATAAACATGTGGGCGTTGGCTGGAGCTAGCCAAGGGTCGGTTTACTTTTCCCACTAAACTTTAATTAACTTTTGAGAAGACAACAGGCGTTCGTTATGATTTGGGACGACAGCAACATACTACATTATGCTACGGCACAATGCGGGGCTTGGAGATAGATATATATATATAAAGAAAATTTTAAAAAGTAAAAATGAAAAAATAAACAAAAAAATAACAAAACGCACAGGGAATAAACTAGAAATAAAGACAGAATGAGATTCTAAGAAAGACTTTAAAACACGATATAGAGGAAAAACTGAATTTCTGTACTTTGTACATGGTCGCATCTTTTCTTTCGTCATTTTGTTGTGTCTGTCGTTATTTCCACTGTTTAAAAAGATCATTATTTCAGCTGGTACGGACGGTATAATATTTTATCTTTTTGGTCACTTTTCGATGTGTACATTAAAACTGTTGAGCATAAAAATCCACAGTTTGAATGTTGGGATTCTTTTTTTCTCTGCAACTATTTGCACAGCTCTGCAGGTGTGTTATTGAAAGGCTTTGTGAAACCTAATTATTTGATTTTCATGTATTTGAGATGTGTTTGAACATTTTCTTGCTGTTTTCCCCTTGAAATAGTGACCTGGAGCTATCTATAAAAGACACGAGGCTAAGTGTAATATTTAAAGTTTTTGAAAGTCATTGACATTATCACTTTATCCAGTTTACAGTGGAAAACAGACTGATAGAATCTTTGAAACACAGCAGTTTTTATTCGGGATTAAGACACCACCACCACCACAAATACAACAACAACAACATCAACAACAAAAACGGAAATAGAAATAATCACTATAAGAAAAGATAATTTTCACTAGCTGGTGAACTTTTCACCATTTTCTGTTACGCATGTTCAATTGACACCTCCTCTCTCTCTCTCTCTCTCTCTCTCTCTCTCTCCCCTCCCCACGCCCTTTTTTTTTTAAACATTGCTTGTGTTCTGGGCTTTTTTTTTTTTTTGGATGTACTTCACAAAAGGAAAGTGTTTGGCAGACGGTCAAAATAGCTCCGTATCCAAACTGGTTCTCTGTGCATGCGAGCACGCTCGCGTGTATATGCGTATGTTTATGAGAAGATGACTTTCCGCTGTAAAATGCCCCCAGCTGACATTTTAGTCTGCCTGCTCACATCGTAAAATGCTAGAGCACACAGGTGCATTTTGACATTTCTCACATGACTTGGCCAGAAATTAATACATCTGTTATACACACAGACGCCCATACATCAAATGTTTTACTTACATTGATACATATCACTCATGTCCATGTATTTCTTTGAGGGGGGCGAATAGGTTATCCAAGTTGTGCACCGTTTTCTGCATTATGAGATTCATGTCTGATCTATGTATTTTTTGGATAAATGTTCTGTCCCAGGAAATGGGTTTTGTTACCCCTCCCCTTGTTTGTTTGTTTTTCTTTTTTTCATTTTCTTCTTGTAAATTCTTCTCCTCTGTCTCTGCCTCCTCCTCCTCGTCGTTTTTATCCTCCACCCCCTCATTCTTCTACCATTTTCTTCTTTGCTCTTCGTTACTTCTCTCACTTCGTAAATTATGTTTCACTTTCACGGAGAGTAAACGCCTTCGTGTTAACCCTCTACAGCCCAGCATGGCATAGATCTATACCTCTTGTGTTCTCCCGGTTTGCGATCAGCGCAGATTTCTGAAACGCGATGTGATATTTCAGTCTGAAGTTGTGAAACACACAGTGGTTTTTTACCATCTGCCGCCCTCCTGTACAGAGCATTATCACGAATGACGTAAATAGTCAAATTGATCCGGACGGCTTTCTCTATTGCCAGCGACTCCCTGAGGTAGCTTTGATATCGAAGTTTTGTTTTGTTTTTTCTTTCTTTTTATGGGCAGTCAGATATATGATTTGGATAGGCCTAGGCATTGATTGACATATGAGAGTGTGACAAAGGGTCGTAGCCCTTTGTTCGTTATTTACATTATCACATTCAGCATCACAAACACAGACAAGAAAAAGTTAATTGAGATAAATAACAAAGCCAGTAAACTTATTAATATCCATCTACCATGTGTCTGTGTGATACGTATGTATGAATATGTAGGTATGGAGGTATATATGGTATGCATATGGAAATTGTTAATGTATCTTTGTTATTCTGTGTATTCTTCATAATATTTTTGTTTCAGCTGTTTTCTACGGTGATCAAAATGCATTTCCTTGTGGACAAATAAACTTTTCGTATTCGTATTCAACACTTTCTAATTGATAATATTATGTTCCTTTCTGCCCCTCACAGGAGGTTTTTAATTTTTCTTGCTTTTATCTCTTGTGTGACCTTGTGTGAGTCAAGCACAAAGAAAACACATTTTGTAATGTCTTCTAAACTGTTGGCGATGATGTAGACAATGCACAAAGGACACGGCTTTCAGCCACAGTCCTCCACATATAATTTGAAAACTATATAACCATGTAGTTTGAGCTGCAGGGAGACACGAAAGTCATTAAAACGGCTAGTTTAGCCATACTGCTCTTGTTATGTTTTTAGATCATAACCTGTTGTCATAAGTGTTTTCTCCTCCTTAACCAGTCAGAAGTGACCTCTCCCCCGCGGGAGTCCGGGGTTTATCAATAGGTTCTCTGCTCCCACCTGCAGGCGGTGTAAGCCGTCATCGGTGGGATGTCTCACATGGAGTGCCATTCTCGACATTCCAGGGGAGACATCACTTTTCTCTCTCCTTGCTCCTGTTTTCTGTCCCGCTTTCTTTCCTCTCTTCTTCTTGACGTGTCAACGTATCTTACCGTGTTTGACACATTATAGCCGTAATCGTGCTGATGTGTTGTTAAACCCCAACACAAACAAACAAATAAAGAAACAAACAAACAAACAGAAGTGATCTCTGAAAAATTAAAAATAAAGACAAAACAAACAAACAAACAAACAAAAAACAAAACAAAAACAAAACAAAACAACAAAAAAAAAAACAACAAACAAACAAACAAACAAAAACAAAACATAGCAAAACAAAATAAGCATGTATTGTGTTTCAACTACAAACACTCGCCATATTAGTTACAGAGAAATGGCAACCAGCGAGAGGCAGTGAACAAAAATGATAAAAGTTTCAAGCTAATTGAGTGTTATCAAGACAAGAAATGCCGGGAACCTGTAGGAATCAATACCGCGCGCGGCCAGTTCTATTATCTGCTCGTCGGTTTACATTGTTCAGTCACATTTGATAGAGGAATTTGATATCAAACCACACTGGACTTTTCTCTCTTTTGTAAATGTTTTACTTCATTGGCTAATGGAATGAACGTGTTTTCCTAAACTGATTCGTTATTTAAAACCAACTTGTCATTTCTGTGAACGAGAGACAAATTTAGGAAGCCGAGATCGATAGCTAATGGCGATTAATGGGATTTCTATCAATGCTTTGTTTGTTCTGCTGACCAACGGATCAACTTAGTAAACTATCGATTGATCTGAGCAAGGGGCTACATCAGGCCCAGTAAATTGAACATACCAAACATAGGACATCCATTTAACCCCTCCCCCCCCCCTCCCCTCCCCGTGTCAGTCTCGTTTCCGTCATATTATCCAGTGAAATCACTTGTATTTCAACATTAGAAATCAACACCAGAGAAAAGCAAACACGGTGAATCTTTTGACCCATTGGCTTTAGTCCCGGTTCGTGCCCATTCATGCACTATATTAAAGTGTTAATTCTTCTTATTATTTTGGAAATGCGAATGACACCCCTGGGTAATTAAACGGAGCGTAGACTGAGACGGAACGGCAACAAATAATGCTCTGTGTTCGTACTGTAACCCTATACAGCTCAGTGTAGCAGAAATGATCAGCATAGAAACACGGTTCACTACACCGAAAGGCAAAGAAATCATTGACAGATTATGTCAAGAAATAGTTACAAACTGCAAAGAACAAACAAAGTGTAGATATTGTTACGGCAGCTGAATTCACTGTTGATCGTTGTTGAAGTTCAGTATTGATTTCAAAGAATGTTGCCATGACATCATTTTGTTTTGAAAGCTGCGAACGCGTTGTTGAGCTGGGGATTATTGAACAAAGAAAATTTTTAATCCACTCATTATACCGTGGCCAGCGAGTTTTAAGCCAATAATCAAACTATGGGTGTGAGCAAATGAACATTACTAACTGATCCCCGTTGGACAATTTGAGTCCATTTTCATTCGCTGGGCCAGATATCACCGAAAATCGCGCACATAATGATTCACTATTGCTATATGGTTATGACACCTAGGCAGGTATTAAGACTGACTACAACTCAAACTTTCATCGTTTGTGTGAGAAAATTCTCATTATATGATGGCCAAATGAATGAGAAACTTTGGAAATTTTGGAAGAGGACAATCGGATCATCCCCTTAGATAATTCTTTGAAGCGAGATACTCCATAACTGCCAGCATAATATTATAATTCACAATGAACGAAGCCAAGAGATACGTGCAATAAGATGTTTGTTAGATGATATGGATGATCGAGCAGCCATTGAATAAAATGGTTGAAACGTCTCGGGTTCAGGTTAAACGGAGATATTTGGTCCGTCGTCTGTGAACTGAGAAGGTGACAAGCGAAGATAACTCGTACACTCATCCCGCATGCTTGGTTTTGATGGGCCTTGACCCTGTTCAACATAAAGATTATCTCAATATTTCAGATCCCCCACCCTCTCCTTTTCACCCCCCTCTTCCCGCAATCCCCCTCTGAAACCTCCAATTGAAGACTGAGAAGACGGAGATTTCTGTCCAACCTTCGTGGTGGACCCTGGACTTTAACACCTAAGCATTATTTGAAGATGAGGTCTATGGGAAAACTCATACGTTCATACACTCATCATGCATTCTATCTGTGGACTACATGGCGGATTCTAAACTCTCAGTGACCTCCCCTCGACCCCGCCCCCTTCCCTTTCTCATACCAACTAACCACAACCGCCGCCGCCAGCACTCGGCCATTGATATTTCGGTTTAAGTCTTAAGTTTGATCTGAAGCTGGAGCTCTTTAGTCTCAGCGGTGGCTAAACACAAAGATGTAATCTGGAATAATTGAGTTCATCACTTCCGGCCCGGCCTCTGCACACCGAACAATTTGATTTTCTGCACCCTGGGTTAAGCCACGACTGGACTTTAGACCTTCCTCCCTTCGCCTGTCAAGTTTCTCTGCATCCATCAGAGACCCTGAGTCATACATAATTTAAAGTCTCTGGGTATTCTCTCCAAAACAGCGAAAGATGAACACTCTTTCTGCTTGTCAGCTCCATATTGCTTGCTTGCAGGCTTGCTTAGTCCCTTGGCTACCTACAGAGCTGTAGTGACTTCCACTCCAGCTCTCTCCTCTGTTGCCTGTAAGATGCCCGATGGGCTGTGTTTGTGCAAGTAATATAATTATGTCTATAATATCCACTCCTGGATGATTTAATTTTCTCCCCTCCTCTTCCTTTGTCTGCCCTCGCGCCTTGATCTGTTAAATGTAACACTTTCTGATAGCAGATCAAATCACATCGCTAAAGGTAACGCTCCAGATTATAGCTGATAAACATGATTTATCACATTTATCAGAGAGTGCATTTTTGACATCAATGAATTTTCATTACAGCGTAATATCACAGATAGTTCATCCACTATCAAATTGCCTTTATGAGATGCAAGAGCGACCGAAACATTCAGCTTTGTTCACTCACTCAGTATCGGCATGATTACAATATAATGTTGGATATAAGAAATAAAAGGGTATGGAAAAACAAACAAACAAACAAACAAACAACAAGCAATAAACCTCGTTTAACTGATGGAATCAGACATGATTGGGGTTTGATTAGGAAATAAATAATCCAAAGTTGCATATAAGCGCCTGCGCTAATACTGTTACACAATATCCACTAATGAATTTTTCAGCATGACGATGTCTCAATAACATTCCCCGTCAAGCCTTTGAACATTTGTTTGCTCTTCCGCAAACAGAAAAAGTTGAGAGATCTATAGGGTCAGACATGATTTATTACATTTGATCTTGATATTGGAAATTGTTTGCTTATTCGGTCTGAACAGGAACGGCGGATTACTGACGCCAGAGTATGATCTTCTTCCATATATTGTGAGTGAGGGGAGTCGGACAGGCATGACGGAGTTCAGATATTGTTTACAGAATTGAGGAACACTGGTACTTGAGGATGTGAAACAACAATAACAGCAACAACAAGAACAACAACAACCAACAACAACAACCAACAACAACAACAACAACAACAACAACAACAACAACAACAACAACAACAACAACAACAACAAC
>JBCAUA010110564.1:0-10034 GCA_038406235.1 Peronia verruculata
GATAGATAGATAGATAGATAGATAGATAGATAGATAGATAGATAGATAGATAGATAGATATAGAGAGAGAGAGAGAAGCAGAAGGAAAGAGAACACATTGGCATTCATCGACAACAATGACGAAAACTTCTTTTTTTATGCACTTTTCAATACATGTATATTGTATCTTTTTGTTCAACCTAGAGGAAAAAAGGGTTAATCAAAACCTATACAATATGGTGCCAAAGTAAAATAATGTAATGTTAATTCCACACTTAACAAGGGATCAAGGCCCTCTTTACTGCTGCATAGTTTAGTGGAGTAAATCAATATCATAATGTAACGGCCGTTCTCCTTTTCCATTGCAATGGTATATTATACTAGGGCTATTATAGGTATTATAAACTGAGACAGAACGGCTGTACATTCTGTGTGCAGGCTTGAAGAAAACTTTCAATGGCTGAACCGTGTACTTTAACTGACGGAGAAGGAATGAGATTCAATTTTAATCTGTAGATCTATCAAAATACTCTCTCTCTCTCTCTCTCTCACACACACACACACACACGAGAGAGAGAGAAGAAGAAGAAGAAGAAGAAGCAAAAAAAAAAGGCAATGCACCCTCTTTTTTACCAGCATTCTTCTTCTTCTTCTTTTTTCTCTTTTTATTTTTTTTTTTTTTTTGTTTTTGTTGTCACTCTTAATAGATATTTTTTGTTTGTTTGTTTGATCTATGAATCAATCAATCAACCAATCAGTCAAAGAATAAATAAAGTATATATAAATAAATAAATATACAAATACATGAATAATAACACGAATGAACTAATAACAAAATTGAAAAATAAATAAACCTTTTCGCTACTATTACTCCCACCACCCAGACATACTCAAACTCAGCATCTTCTCCCATCTTATTTTTAATTTTCCGTTTGATTCTCTAGATCGCTTACCCTCGGACCTGTTTGCCTGTATCCACCCTATCCCTTGAAAACTGCTGAGCCTCCTCTATTCCCCCCCCCCCCCAATACGCACACATACACACACAAAAAAAACTCCTGTCATTTTCTTGGCTCTCTAATCGCCAACGGCTGTCAGTTTCGCTCACAGCTCCACATAGGTGCGTGTACGAACGGACCCGTGCATGCGCTCTACTCTATATGTCTGATGTGTGCGTGAGCGCAGAACAGCGAAAGAAGGTGAATATAGGGTCGGAAGAGGGGGACTTTGGGGGAAGGGGAGGGGGTACGGGAAAAGGGATGAAAAAAATGCAGTGAGGGGAAATCGAACAGGATCACGCCAAAAAAATCCCCGACAAGCTGATAGTGCAGTGGAAAAGAAAACAATAATATTGGGAGGTGGGAAAGGAAAGTTTCCTTGCGCAACATTGTTGACTCACAGTGCCATTAATTCTGTTCACAACTGCTCACTCGTTATTTGAAGTACACACTACGGTGTGCTCCTCTCAGCCTTTATTGCTTGCAAATTACAATCGACGACATTGATTTTCACGGATGTTGTTGCAAGATGTCAAAACTTTTCACGATCTTCTTTGTGTGCGTTTCTTTGAAGTGACAGTCAAACAAGCTGTCTCTATTTTACAACTTTGTCCATGGGGCTTCACATTAATTTTAATTTGCTATCAACAACATGTAGACCTACACACATTTCTGGTGCAGGTAAACTCTTGAAATATCTGGTCTGCTACACATTCTTAACCCCTACAAGTTTCACAAGAAATTGCTGCTTTGGAGAGTTTCTTTAACAACAGACCTATAGTTTAATTTAAATCTCAAAAATAGCAATGTTTGCCTCAATGTGGTTTAACCCTTGAGATGGTCAGAGGAAACAGCTACAATGCCAAAGTTCCTATGACTATTTTTTTTTTTTTTTCCATATTGAAGAGATGGCAGTTCAAATACAAAGCGCATTTAAGACGAACGTTTCCCTAATACACTGTGTTTTGCAAAGTGTACGAAAAGAATAACAATGAAAGTTTTGGTCAGATCATTAAAAATTGCATTGACATCAGAAGAGATATCTTTCTCCGCTGCTATGTAGTATGAAAGGCGACGTATAGGCTTTCCGATAGTTCAGGGTTGACACTCTTCGCACCAACGGCTAAGAAATGTGCAAAATATTTGTATAATATAGAGATATACGTGACCGTGATTCACGTCTCTCAAATCAGTTTTTTTTTTCCCCTGGATTTAATAATGAAATAGTAAGAATTTCCTTTACACGTATTTCTAATTAATGATTTATATACACCACGGCTATTGTATAAGTAGCCTTCGCGATGTAAGGTATACACAGAATGAATAATAGTATACATGTATAAGGCTTAGCATGAAGTAAAACGTGTTTGCACACATGTAGTAATACTTGTAATTACTCTTTGAGGATGGCGTATCCCATTTCGTTTGATATTAAAACTGAATTCGGCGTTATGTACAGTTCCATAACGTTCAAGTTATTCTTTCATACAGGATTCTTGTGGTAACGTGTGCTCCATTTTCATCAATTACACGAGCCCAGTCAGCGAGACAATGAAGTACAGAAGCAAAGGGGTAGAGAAGGCTTTCCTCAACAGCACTTGCATAGGATATATGCATAAAAATGAGTCAGGCTTCAAACACACGTGAAAAAGCCGGCCGTCAATCGTGCAGCAGCTGATGTGGTCTTTAACTGAACATAATGGAAAAAAAACAACAAACGTTTCACCCGATCAATGCTCGTTTTAATGAACATTATTTTGTACACAACTGAGGCAGAAAAAAAGAGAAACAGTGAAAGGAGAGACAGAAAAAAAAACCCAGGGGGGGGGGGGGTGACAGTAAGGGGGTGAAGGATTGGGGAGGGGGGTAGAGGAACATCCGTAAAGGGGAGTTTGTTCGATGTGAGATTGAACTTCAAGGAGGAGAACATAATGAACGATTGAAAGAAAGAAAGAGAGAGACCAAGTGACAGAAAGACAGAGAGAAGGAGAACAAACGAAGCGCAAGAAGGACAAAAGAGATCATAATAAAATAATATATTAAAGAAACAGAGCGGAGGGAAGTACATAAATTTAAAAAAAAAAGATGAGAACGGCACTTGAAAGAAGAGAGAGAGAGAGAGAGAGAGAGAAAGAAAGAAAGAATGAAAGCCAGAGAGTAAAACAAAGAAGCAACGAAAGAAACAAAGAAAATACACTAAAAACATGGAAAGAAAGAAATAAAGAAAATAGACTAAAAAGGGAATGAAAGAAAAAAGAAAGAAAGAAAGAAAGAAAGAAGAAAGAAAGAAAGAAAGAAAGAAAGAAAGAAAGAAAGAAAGAAAGAAAGAAAGAAAGACGGATTTGGATTTCTGAATAAGTAATAAAGAGAACTCAGGTCTTCTTTGGAGATCTTTTAAATTTTTAGATCGACTTGGTTCTACCCTGCGACTCAAGAAATGCAAGCGTGTGCACCTCCATGTTGTTTTTTTTTTTTTTTACCATAGGTTTCAAAATGTTGATAGATATCTGATATCTGGATGAAAATAACTACGGTATCAGAGTCGAGCTTTACGCCCGGATTGCTTATAAAACCTATAAATAGCGTCCCCTCCTTATAAATATCCAATCCATATATTGTTCTTAAAAGAAGGAATGTTGAACTACAGTAATCAATTATATAATCTCATGATATGAAATTTTGATCCAGATTTCATTTTTCTCATTAGTATCGCTAGGATAAGGCGCTCATGCTCAGAGCTTTCAATCCTTAAAACCTTTCAATTCTGAGATAATATCATCATTTCTGCCTCATTTTGGTGAAAATCGCTAGTTTTGTTTGTGTTGGGGTTTAACGGCACATCAGCACGATAACGGCTACATTGTTCCTAACACGCTGAGTACATTTACACGGTAATAACGTTTATGAGTTATAAAAGGAAATCAAAACTTGTATAGAAATTTGGGTTGTCAAAAATTGTATAACAAAACTAAAAGATCGATGTAAGCAGTTTTTGCAGCATCCCGTGGGGATCGTCGCATGCTTGTCAGGTATTTATCATGACGAGGTGTTAAAATTTGTGATACAGACCAACCTGGCGTAAAAAGCTCAGGATGGCGTACGACCCTCATATTCAGACCCCAGAACTGAGATGGTGTCCATTTTATCAGAGAGTCACTCATTATACTTTGAATTATATTTTTTATTATATTTTTTAAAAGTACATGTACCTACCATGGTAGCGGTTGGGCGTAGGTCTCGGGATCTGAAGTTCCGAGTTCGAATCCTGATAAGTCCCAACATTTTGTCCTTGGGAAAGACAATTTACACACATTTCCTGACTCCACCCTGGTTTTAATGTGTACCCGACTATAGACAGTGATTGATATTGTTAGATTGATAAGGATTTGAGCGCCTAACAGGCAACTGCCTTGTATGCCTCCCAGGAAGCTGAGAACGTTTATAAGTGCCTTCTTTGGGTCTGTCGGGGTAGTAATCGATTGTAAAGCGCTTAGAGCCTGTAATTTCGGGGATAACCGCTATATAAATACTCTCTATTATTATCTAAACACTGTGCAATACTCTTATTATAATATCGTCTTTGGGCCGAAGCGAACGTAACTATGATCGCTTCGCTTTGGGTATAATCTGTCTCTTCTTAAACACGTAGTAAGCTCATGATAGAAACCCCTAACACTCCAGAAGTTTCAAATGACATGTCAGTAGTTAAAATTAAAACATATTAAGTTGACTCCATAAGTCAACATTGACTGCATATAATAGTAGGAAGGTGATCTTTGGCACACTAAGAAACGTAAGGGTAGGACACAAGTTGTGGCTGCATAATTTGACCCTACTTCGGATAAATTAAAAATGGCCGTCATAGACCAGCATTGTCAATCAGAAAGGAACATAATTATTTTCTGGAAGAAATTGTGGTATTAATACAAACAAGGTGTCTAGGTATATGTTTTAAAGGATGCTGAATTCATTGAAATGAACAGATTTAGTCTAGGTCACATAGTTCCCTTAAATTCCTTTGAAGTTTTACAAAACCGCCATTTCGAGTTGTGTTAACTTTGGGCTACGTTACAGGAATATTCATAGGTCTTTTTCTTGTCTTTAATTTCCTCATCATTCATCGGGAGAATTTTTAATCTGTTTGTGTTTTCATTTCCTGGGCATTTTTGACAAACCCACCGTCATTCTGTCCGTCACAGTTTGATAAAAAAAAATTAAAGAGAAAGAGAGAGAGAGAGAGAGAGAGAAAGAAAGAAAAGAAAAGGAGGCCCTCATTTTCCTGGATCCTATGACGAGAAAAAGAGAAATTTAAAAACAAAAAAAAAATACCAGCAGTATACAATTCTACCGCTTACAATTTGGAATGACATGACAAACACTAGAAACTTTTTTCCTCTAGTTCTATTCTTCTTTTGATCATTATCATTACTCTCATCCTTTCATCAGCTCGGCAATAATAGCGTCATCAACTGTAGTGTAACAGCCTTGTCACTGCATTATCATCACTGAGTGTCTTCTTATTGTCATCGTTCATGCCATCACTTGTTGAGACAGCCGGCATCGTTGACGGTTTCCCCTCCTCCGCCCCTCGGGACCAGCTCGTCCAGTTACGTGACTGAAGTTTGCAGAGGACAAAAAGAGGGAGACCAAATATTTATCCGGCCATGCGTGATGGTATATCCTTGTTGTGACATGGTGAATGGAAGATCAGTATTCTGGGCTCACAGTGTCATCCCCCTAGACAGTTAAAACTTGAAATAAAATTGTCCGCTGTGGGAGAGGGAAAGAAAATGTTCCCCCAGCTAATTCTCGCTTGTGTTCCGTTGTCTCTAACATCACGCTGATTGGTCCAGCGACCCAACCTTTGAATTATTAATCGACACAAGCTCTTTATTTGGAGGGCCAGATCTTTCCTCGTGTGCCCGTAACGACATTGTAGTCCAGACACCCCGGTGAGTGTGCATTTTAAGATCGGGAATCAAATGGAATTTTGAAAAGGCCCCCTCTTCTTTCTCTCTCTCTCTCTCTTTTTTTACTTCTCTTTTGTCTCCTCAAAGTGGTTCCAACAATGTGCCCACCCTTCATTCTGATTGGGCGGGGAAGGACCTGGCTGTTAACAGTATTGATGCAGACAGTCATTCATCAGGGCCGGCACCACCAGAGGTCTTGGGTTTTAATTATGACAGCCTATCGATCCCTACCGAGGATATTTTTTTTCTTCTTCTTCCTCTTCTTCTTCTTTCAAAGTAAGATAAACATTCTAAATGATTTTCGACTCCGATTCAAATTTGCCCAGTGGTGAAATGAAAGCAGAAGCACTTTCGGTAAGGTTTGCAGACTCTTTACTTGTGAAAAGCTGTTTTTACAAGCGAGTTGTTTGTCTAAAGTATTGTGAGATCTCGCGGTTCTAGAAGAGAATCCACAGCGACAGCACATACTATTTTTAATGTTATTGTTTTCCACCCATTGTCAATAGACTACGTAGGATTTTATAAATTGCTATTCTTACACATTTGTCATCAGTATTGAATGACGATATCGATATGAAGGGTGATATCGTTGGTTTCATTCGTCATGAATTTTAATCAGCCTGCATAATGAGGCAGTACAGCATTTTGTTTTGTTTCATTAATATGTATAATATTTCAAACAAGGTTCAAAATTATGTAGTTGCCGTAGCTCAGTTATTAAAGAAAAAAAAAAAAACGTGCTGGGGGTTAATTAAACCCAGGCGGACTATCTTTAATCAATAATAATCTCAGATATATTAAACATGGAGTTGAAGTAAATGTTTCTTTCTGCTCACGGGACTGTTTTTGTCTACAATTATGCAGTGAATGAGTGTGGATTTTACAAACATTGTGATGTCGGACGTTATTGAAGCAGAAAATGAGGTTAATTTGTCGGAATATGTTATTTGTTTAGCTTGCCGGCAGGCCTGAGAGTACAACAATGATCAACGAGTTCATTATGGTGTGATTTAATATAACATTGAATTCCACTTAAAAAATGCACGATGCGACGATGAAAATTTAAAATTTTAACCGAGTCGAGAATGCTTTTATTGTGATATTATTACAAGGATCGCGGTTACTGGTGTGTTACATTCAAAGTAATAAGCTTATGTTGTCTTACAGACGAATTCATCATTTCATAAAATATAAAAAGTCTGTCCAACCGGCAACTAATCAAACAATTCAAAAAAAAAAAAAAAAAGGAAAGAAAAGCAAATGATATCTACAAAGAACTTGGTATTGATTGATGTCAAAATCCTCTGCCAAACTTTTGGACTAGATTGGTCCTGCCTCGGGGCAACAAAGTAGCCTAAACAAATAAAAATGTAAACAGGGTATTGCTGTGTATGGAAGAAAATATCTATCAAATGACTTGCTTATTGCGTAGGAGAGGGTTTTTAACGTTTTCTAAAAATAAATAAAATAGCATATTTTTAGACTTAGAATTTGTTCCCAGTCTTTTTTATTCCTTTGCTTTGGGTAGCCTTTTAATATTGATCTCTATGTGTGATATCCTCGAAGATTGCGCTGTCTTTTCCTTTAGAAACAAATTGTGCTCTCCTTTTGATTATGTAATATGGCCAAAATCATCAGTTCTACTATGAAAGAGTGAATTACAGGAATACCCTAAATACATGCACAATAAACTATCAAAAGTACCCAAATGTACAGGAAAACCTAGCTACATCTCTTAAGGAACATGCACAAAGTTCCTGGAGAATGAATAAAGAGTGGGCGGATAACTAGCTATACACTAGTTGCTAAAAAAAAGTTTTCTTAAAAAGGGTTCTTCTATATTCAATCCTCCACAAACTGAATGGCACTTTAGAGTCCATATCCATTTAGACTCCAGTTCCCGCAGTTCCTCTGGTGAGCCCGACTGCAGACCGGTAATCCTCATATGATTTATAGGCCTACTGTGGTGGGGAAGATTAAAAGCTTACATCATCATCCAGTTGACGATCTTTGTCCTGGTATGTCAAGATATTTTCATAAATTATCCCCACCATCATCATCATCTGCCCTGTTTACCATAATGACTTTTTCTATCCCCCTTTTATCATTCATACGACGTGACTATGTTAGGTGACTAGGTGACCTGACTACGTTAGGTCTACACTATAGGGTCAGTGTATCATTATCTGTTGTTGTTGTTGCTGCTGATGATGATGATGATGATGATGATGATGATGATGTTTTCGATGTAGAAATAGATCGTTCTATGTGTAGATTGTTGTAGTAATGGTCGGTTCAAAGAAAAAACAATGAATGAATATGTGTAAAACTAAGCGAAATATTTAAGTGAAATATGAATGTTTAAAATAATAATAATAGTGAAACTGGGTTAAACGTGTATAATGAATATTACATTTTTTTAAAATTTATTTATTTATTTATTTATTTATTTTTATTTTTTTTTTTTTCGTTCTACTAAAGCTGTAAAATGTTGCTAACAGCATCATGGCCAAATTTTCCGAATGTTTTTCCACAGTGGATAATTAAGTAATTAATTAATTAATTAATTAATTAATAAGGCGCCATCTATTTGGACCTATTGCCCCAGCTAGACCTGGAGTCTATTTGGGCCTATTGGTCCATCTCTTTTCTCTCTGTCCTGCGTAAGAAAGTTATTGTATCCAGTTATGTAACGTATGGGGAAGGCGGGGGCTACCCCCTTCAACCCCCCTCTCCCCGCCCGCCAAAACTGCGAACAGGCGCTCCCATCTGCGAGCCAATACAAAATTGTTTCTCCTTTACTATGTGGTGCAACGTTTTTACTTGCCCAGGCTTCCTCATTGCAATACTTGGCCCAGATAGATACTCCGAAAAAAAAAAATTAAAAATTAAAAAATCAGCAAACATACTACCAGTAGCATGTATCATATCATATTATATTTTAATATAAAAGATAACTGCTCCTTGGGCCCCCCCCCCCCCCATTTCACTTGTAACATTTAGCTGCTGTTCCAGTGTCTACTTTTTTTTAAACATGGTTGAGGTATTAAATGCTTTGCCTGTAAAATCGAAAAATTAAGCTGACATAATATCACACGTTCTATTATGAAATGACATCTGACATTATAGTCTGATTGGAAGCAATAGCGAAATTCATGTGACAATTTTCCACAGGAGCAAAGATATAAAAATGAAAAACTTTGCAGAGCTCTTTATTTTCGACATTCTTATCTTGAATGTACGGAGTGTCCGTAAAGTTGCTATGCAGTTACGCTGAAAACAAATCCGTGAAATAGGCTTACTAAAAAACAACTCTATGAGATAGAATTCTTGGAAGGAACTGTCTTTGGGGAAATTCATCTGGACAAATTAAAGACTGGCATTGTGTTTGAATCGAAACAATGACCAGACTTTTATAACTTGCATTTTTAGCAAGATGGGAGTCTCACAAGTAACCATATAGTAATTTCACGGACATTTCTGTGTATATCCTGTGTGTGTCTCTTTCTCTCTCTATGTATATTCAAGTATTTCACTATAGTATTTCTAGATTGCTCTTCTGAAACAAAGCTTACTCTTTTTCAGATCATTCATAGCAAAGACGCTAAAAGCATAAATAAAATTTTTTTCATCGCTGAGCGTAGGATAAGTCTGGCAGAGTTAGCGAAAATTTCTACATCAGACATTTTCCTTTTACTTCTATTGTGAGGTTCGAGTTGTGAAGAGGCTCGATATTTCGTCCTTGAGAAAGACATTTTTACACACATTTTGTGATTCTATTCGGGGTAAAATGGGTACCAGATTACTGACAGAGAATGCTATTGTTAGACTGATAGGGATTTGAGTGCCTGATAGGCAGCGCCTTTGCATGCTTCTCAGGAAGCTCACTAGGTACATGAGTGTTTCAGGTGGATCTGTAAGAGTGCTATGAAACCGTTATTGGACTGCAAATAACACTAAATCATGATATTTTTTGTTTTTTCTTAAGCCTTTCAGTCGTAAGAGAGAGAATTATCTCGGCTTTTAGAAGTTGCCAATTTTTGCTGAGAATTTTTGTGGGTAGAAATTTGGAATTTGGAAATTTTGC
>JBCAUA010110575.1:0-10033 GCA_038406235.1 Peronia verruculata
GTGTGTGTGTGTGTGTGTGTGTGTGTGTGTGTGTGTGTGTGTGTGTGTGTGTGTGTGTGTGTGTGTGTGTTGTTTGGCATGATATCAAAAGTTGCATACATGTACATGCATTTTGACCTCTTCATGAGCAAAAGTTTTTAGGAGAAAGTGTCAAGAGTGAAATTTAAAATTTCGCCTTTTAAACAAAATAATAAATAAATAAAACCTTCTTTTTCCCAAACAATTACAAATAGGATGGATCCTGCATTATATGTAAGTTTGTTTTTTTTTTATTATTTATTTTGTTGTGAAAACAACATGGAACAACAACCAAGGTTATGAAAATGATATGTGCCAAATTTGGTTAGAATCGATCCAGTTTTTTTTTTTTTTAAGCGAAACAGTGACCACAACTTTGTAAGTTTGTTTTTTTTTTCAACAAAACTACTTGACAAAGTAGTTTTTCAATCTGTGTTCACCCTCAAAACACTCTCTTTTCACATACTAGCCCTCTCTTCGTGTCATCTGTGTCTTTATTTATTTATTTATTTTTTCTTTCACCTCTTCCTGGCTTTCTGTTCTTATATTTCTTCACGGATAATCAAGTGTTCCATGCATCCTTTGCTTATATCCGGTCAAATAGTGATGATCTACCACTGCAAATAACAACGTGAGGGATCCAAATTTTGATTGACGGTAAGCGGGGCGAAAAGTTGAATGATCATGATTCAGATACGTTAGAATGGAAATATATCCGCTTTTAAACACTTTTTTATTTCTAAAAGAGCCAGGACTTTTAACAGAAAACAAAAACTTAAAATGCATTTTTTAAATGAAAAACAAACAAATCAATTTCAGGATGTCTCAATGTAAAGTAAATCAATTTATTTTTCAGCTCATGGCCGGGTTTTGGCATGCCATCTATTTTACTTTATTTTTTCTCTATGGAGAAAAGCTTCTCAACACTAGAAGGAATTGATACTGGAGAACAAGCCAATGGAAGCGAGAACAGACAGAACGGTTGAGAGCGTATTTTGTATATGGCATATGGAGATAAAAATGGTGTCATAGAGAGAACCTACATCTAGAACTACAGAATACATGTAGATTTCTATAATGCTCTATATATATATGTGTTTTAAGACCCCATGGCTGAGGTGGTTAGGTGTTGAGTTTTGTAATCCCTCTGATTGTAGAACGTATTTTTTTTTTAAAATGATTACAATGAATATCTGGCTGTCTTAACCGTTCAGCTTGAAAGCAAGTTTATAATAAAGACAAAAAATCGTGAATTTGGTGCGTAAATCAATATTCAGCTCGTCTTCAAATAGGAGATGTGGGTTAACGCTCCTATTTATAACTACTGCATTACTACTGCAAATAGGGGCAGCCTTCAGGTAATGTAGCAGCGCCATCTTTGGCACGGCTTGTGAGGAGGTTGTTGATAATTATTACTATATTGCCATCAAACATGGAGTACACAGGTCGAAACTGATAACTTGAGAGAGGTCAGGATTCTTTACTGTCGTACTGGCTAATAATCGTTTTACAAAACTGCAATAACTGGCATAGGTCCACATAGATTTAGATGGCTATGTCCTCAGGCACATAGCGTCTCCAGAATGATTTTTAATCAAGAAATAAATGAGGGTAAAAATGTATCAGCCATCCCAGCGACATTCTTTTAAATGTCTCGCAGCCAGTCAAAATGAGATGTGTGTCGATTTTTCACTGTATGGAGTTTTTGACATCATGTAAACCTTATTCCATAACCTTTCAGATGGTGAAAACAGTTCAGACCTAGCTTTATTCTGGTTGAAGTTGAAGGAGAAAAAGAGAGACCCCCCCCCCTTTCCCCCATCCTCCCACTAGTGATCGAAATTCCGAAAAAAAAATCGAGTTTAAATGAACGGTCAAACGCATAAATCATTTTAATGAAGTAACATTTCTAAATCTGACCCCTCTCATCACATTCAAAGCCCGATTTCTCGGTTCTGGCCCAGGGACGTACGTCTCATTTAGATTGGCCGCAAAACAATAATTGTGTACTTTTTTATCATGAAACCTGTTAAGAGAGGAGAGATTAGAGAAGACAACAATTAATTACTGTATCCGCTTACCTCAGAAAATCCATTATGAGACTTACCCAGCACGTATATTTCAAAGACAGATGGACCAGAAAAATTTGGTTTATCACGGCAATTTTCAAACTGCCACGGCATTTTTTAATATCACATCATAAATTGCAGTTTATCACGTCATTTTTCAATTTCCCAGATACATGAAAACTATTTTGTCACGAGTGTGAGCCGATTCTATGTGAGACTGAGAAACGATTCCACGGTTGCTGAGCCAAGACTCAATAACATAGACTCGATATCAGTCAGACCCCTGTGTGATGTGCGAAACGCAAACATTAAATCATGTCGCTATATATAATCCAAATAACGAAACTTATCTGGTTACAGCTCTACATCATGGATATTCTCGTCTAAAGCGTGGACAATGTTACTCACTGTCAGCTTGAGATTTTTACTATAAAGCTGTGCTCACCCTGAAAAACAGTGACTGGTGACCGGATAATTTTACAGGTACCGTATAATACTATGATGATGTCAGTGGTTCTACCTACCCCTTCCCCCCTCAAATCCACACAAACACACACACTCTCTCTCTCCCTGCCCCCTCTCTCTATCTGCATCTCCTTTCTTTTCTCTTCCTTTCCCTTTCTTTTCTCTCTCTCTCCGTCCATCACTTCTCTCTTTCTGTCTCTCAAACTGTTTCTTTCTTTCAGTCTCGTTTTATCTCTGCTTTTGCCGATATCTTTTCCATACTGGATCCATTTACAACTAGCAGTTTCTGCTCTGCCTTCAGAAAAGTCCTATTTAAAGTGATTTAGACCTCCTAGGGCAATGTGAATTCCCTCAGCTCTCTTGCTTCAGATTACCAGTGCTATCGGTATAGATCTATGTTACCCATGCTTATAAAACTAGGGCCAGGGTACCGAAATCAAAAATGGAGCTAGGTTTCAGTGGTTATCAATTAAAGTAAAGCTGGCATGTAAAAAAAAAAAAGCGCCGGATTCACGTAGTAGTCAGGAAAAGAAATGACTTTACTTTGTCACAGATTTTTAGCTTGAACTTAAATGAAATCAGCAACACAGAATGTTTTGTTTCAAATAGATAAGCAACAAAGAATGTTTTGTTTTAAATTATTAATTTATATATCTTTCTCTGTGAATGAGTTGAAAGGGTTAGAAGATAATGAGGTGGGGGGGGGGGCGGTGGAGGTAGAGCTATTTTTGGTGGTAATCCAGATTTCTGTCTACACTCGTCTTTTGCAAATTTCATTCTTTTTAAAATACAAAAGTTCTAGCTCGCCCAACCATTCACTCGCTTTCTGAAACACACAGACCCAACCCATGGAGTGAGCTTATGTAATGTAATAACGTATGCGCCTGTGGCAATACTCTTCTCCTGAGCTCCGCTTGTGATGAGGTGTATAATGCGCAGCTGGTATTGATAAATCTTTTAAATTAGCCACCTTGTCTGCCTCGAATGCCTTCCTCACTCACAACACGTAAATGATAAAAGCCTCATTTCTGGTCGGGAAATGAGGTGAACAATTTGCCCACCAACGTGCCAGTCGCACGAAGTGAGTGGGAAAGTCATCGTTTTCAATGTAGAGCAACATCACGGGGGTATCCCGATTGCCCTTGATTGGCGGGAGGCACCGCTTTCTCAACTCTTTCCACAATAATTATAATTAACCTTAAACAATCTGCCAATGCCTTTGATGCTTGGATATTCGGACACACTGCAGCGACATAATACTGAGTTCTGTAACTCAGGCATACAAAATAATGTTGTCTGTAACGAGGATTCTGCTGCTTCACTAAGAACGCCAGGGATTTTCACGGATCTCAGATAAACAAAATGTATCAATTCCCAAGCTTGTGCATTTTGCCAACATAATGATTTTGGTTTTAAAGCGCAAACTTTTAAAGCAGTCTTAGTTGTATAAACTGATTGTGACACTGAAAAGCGCTGGAAATTCTATAGATACCACACTTAGATGAACTGCAAATCGGTCGCTTTTCATTAATAATAATAATAATAATATAGTACATTTATTAAGCGCCTATGCAAAGCTCCAAGGCGCTTTACAATAACACAGTCATTAACAACACATAGTTCATCATTAATAACTATCTCCATATACACACGTACACGCACAC
The DNA here is from genome assembly GCA_038406235.1 of Peronia verruculata. NCBI lineage: Eukaryota > Metazoa > Mollusca > Gastropoda > Systellommatophora > Onchidiidae > Peronia > Peronia verruculata. Next base: position 4,217 of record JBCAUA010110575.1, read on the forward strand.
ACACATACACACACACACACACACACACACACACTTACACTTCATTATGATCCAAGATATTTTTCAAACAGGTAAGTTTTCAGTTGTTTTTTAAAACTCGCTTCACTGCTAGCAGATCTCAGAGTTTGGGGTAGTGAGTTCCAAAGACAGGAGCCGATAAAACTGAATGATCTATCTCCAAACCTCACCTGGTGCCTTTTGTTCAACTCTACGTAGTTCAGACAGTAACATTCTGCCTCCTAAATACCTGGAGGTACAAAAACTTACAAATAATCTATATTATAAAATTGCAAGAAAACCCACAATAGGCTCATGGACTCGAAAACTGTTGAACGGATCCATCTGAAATTTGGCATTGTTGAATGTGGATCTGTGTTTCTATGAACGTAAATCCGAAGAAAGATTTTTATCTTTGACATTATTCTACAAATGCGGTAATAATTGAATAATAAACTCGCGAGGCTGCTTGATCCGAAATGTACGTTCGATAGTATGACGCGTTCAAAACACGTTTTCTTTGAGTAACCTTCAGTTTTACCAACCAAACTATCAGCATAGAGGTGCACACTTTAAGTCGCAGGGCTAATTATAACACATGTATTTAAAAAATCTCCCACGGAGGCCATGGGTTCTCTTCTAGTAATAATAAAAATAAAAAAACGTAAGCAAAATATCACCTTAATCTTTTAATATCAATTATTGTGTCTCTAACAACTAAAAGTTTGAGAGTCCAATCCAGCGCTCTGCCTCTCATGTATTAAGAACAAAGACAAAAGAACAAAATGTATTAAGAGCAAAAAACATAATTATATAAGATGCCACAATAATGCAATAATAATATAAGCTTTACTTTTTGAGAAACTGCTCAAGTCTTTGATATCAGCCAATGTGTCTGAGATGGGAGCTAGGAACAAGAGGAGTGAAAGAGTCTACAATAATTCTAGTCTCTTAGGTGAATTGCGTTATGCTTCAGTTAAATGTTTACTAACGCCGTCACCAGTCTCTAAATTTATCATGTTTACGTGGGACTCACATTCCTTTGCTCCAGGGAGTTGAGTCATCGTTCCACTCAAAGGGCGTTATATCCAGGTTCACGGGCTTGCCGAAAGCGTAGACAATGTGAGTACACAGGAAAGGGTCGATATCTTCTGGAACAAACACGCCTTTGCCAAATCTGTACTGGGCCCAGTTGGTGTAGTAACATACCACACGATAAGCATCTGTGGAGGTGGGTTAGAACAATGAGAGAAAATTTGGGCTGCTTTCCCGGAAAATACATTGAACAATTTGCATTTGTATCATTGGTGTGGGAGAAGAAAAGTGAAGTTATAGTAGCAGTGGGAGAAACAAGATTAAATCAAGACAGGAATAACAGTTGTGAGGGCAGTGGCTGTCGCAGCAGGAGTAGTTACTGTGATGGTAATAGTGCTAGTAATAGCAAATGTAGTGCTTGTAGTAGTAGTCGTGATACTAGTAATGGCAAAAGTAATTATGGTAGCAGAAATGTTGAAACAGTGGTGGTGCTAGTAGAAGTAGTAGTCATACTACTGCTTGTGGTAGTAGAAGAGGAGAATTAGAAGTAGTAGAGTAGTATGCAGCTTGTGAAATCAGCCATTGCCCCTGGTGTTATATAAAGTGAATTTAATTGTAATCATAGTAGTAGGGACATATATAGTACTGGCAATAGAAGTGCTCTTACCTGTACTATACGCCAAGGCGGCCAGAAGGAACAGTGAGTACCAAATCATGACTGTGGGCTGTTTGAAATATACATGAATAAACATTTTATAAAAGAAGTCGATGAATTCAAATGTAAATCTACATGGAACTGTTTTAGGGTGCCGAAAAATAGCATGTTATTGGACTCAAAGTTCGAGCCCAATGCCAAGAGAGTAACTGAGCTAACAGACAACTTCTGCAAACAAACCAATCACTCATCCACATAGATCCTAACCGCTGACTTGGGGAATTCCCTTCATGACCGGATAAAATCCTTATGTTTTTCCTTAATTAACATGCTTGTTATTTTAACAAAGCGAGAGAAAGAGAGAGATGCACAGCTCCTTAACTGTAGATCTATGAGAGCTAAATTAGTTGGGACATCTGTGTAATATTGAGTTATTTAAAATGCGACAGTGTGGTTGTTGCCCCTGAGTGGTCCACTGCTGGAGAGCCCACAAAATGAAATAACAGTTGACAGAAGATTGAAGATGAAGTAGTGCAATGTGTTAGAAATTGTACTAATACAATTGTACTAATTGTTTTCCATGATCTTTTACAATATTGTGGCAGAACTTATAGCAGTTGAAGTAATGAAGACAGAGCTGTCAGCAGTACATGGAATAGCAGTAGCATAATAGGCAATAGCTGCTCGGACAATATAATCTATTTCGTAGTTTTACAGGCAGAGGCAATGGTAGCAAGTCCAGTCATATTAATATTTATCTAAGCAAAATAACAAGAATATGAAGAAATAAAAAGGACATATGAAGGGCGAAAAATGTAAGACTGTATGGCAAAGTTTCATGTGAAATCTATCTTTGTTAAAAGCAGAACTGGACTGTGTTGTAAGAAAACTTTACAGCTATGTAATCCATTAGTAAGTTGTTCTATATTCAACATAGCATATAGAGTTTGACAGTAAAATTCAATAATGGATTCAGGAATTAGAGAACAGAAAATGTTATCCACTCTTCAACATGGTTATATACAGTGGCTTTGAGAAATCGTATCTCATTCTTGGATTGGACTGCTGCGTTTTGTATTCAGCCAAATCAAATTTTGAATAGCAACTTTATATTTTGCTTTTCAGCAACAAAGATCGCTGATTTAAATACAGAGAATGATCTATATACGTTTAGCGCAATGGCTGTCAAGCTCACTTTTAAGCCAGACTTGGATCAACGCATGTGCACATGTACCGGACGTCGAAATTCCCCCCCCCCCCTCAGAGTTCTTGATGAACAAGATAGCAGAACTAAATACCAAAGATATGATCGATGCAGTTCTATTCATTGCAATAACCTCAGCCAAAATCAGACTCCCCCCCCCTCTCTCTCTCTCTTTCTCTCTCTTTCTCCAACTTGTCACCCCTCTCTTCTCTCTCAAACTCACGCTTACAAACATACATAAATATGCACTTTCTCAACTATTCTATGCCCGCTCCTCTCCATCGTGCTTCCCCCTGCCTCCCCGCGCCCCTCCCCCACACAGACCTTAACGTTCCCCCCTTCAGCTGTACTGTAGATGAACGGGTAAATAAAGGAAGCAAAAATACAAACTATGAACATTATATTTATTATTTATGTTCATATCTGATAATGTAAATTTAAATAGAGTGTTCCTTTGTTCCTATAAATACAATCTGTTGAACATTTATATTGAATGATCCACATAGCTGGTCTGGCAGTGTGAATAGAAGTAGTTGATCAAATCATCCAATGTATTAAAATGTGTATATTTCGCAAGACACAATTCCCACTTGTGTCTTGGGAACAATCACGAATTTGATCTTAATTCGAGAACTATCCTCAGGGCATGAACATGTAGGCTAAGCAAGACACGAAGAAAGAGAAAACGAAAGAAAGAAAGAAGAAAGAAATGAAGACATATAAAACATGATAATACACAAAAGAAAGAAAGAAAGAGAAAGATAGAACTGAAAAAAGAAAGAAAAAGAGAAAGAATGACAGAAAGAAAGAAAGAAAAAAGAAAGAAAGAAAGAACATACTTAAGTTTGGTTGAAGCAAATGCACATTTGCTTCAACAGAACTTAAAAAGTTCTCTATCATGACTAAAATTTTTCTACCTTGATGTCTGCAAGTTGAACTGTAAATGCAGGCACTGACCCATACGCATCTGCCGAAATTCCACAGCTACAGGCTACTTAAATATCTAGTCACAGCGTGCTAGTCAATGCCCTGGCATGAATTGTGTAAATTTAATGTTCTGGGCCTGCGCCCATATGTTGATATGTGACTGCCGTGAGATAAGAGACGGGAAGCTCTTTGTCTGTATAAAGAACTTTGCTTGTTTTCGACCCACTAAAGCTGCATGTAGAAACCAAAACTTCGTGGTTACCTTAGCTGTGTCTGGTCAAATGCCTTAACTGCAGATCTAGAGCTGTTTATCCTCCGCAGACTGACTGTTATCAGCTTCTCGTTGAAATGATATAGAAACTGACATACAGAAGAAAGAGATGTTAGGTGTCAGTGAACTTCTGACCTTATTTTTGATTTTAAAAATATTTGTGCTTTTAAACAAGTGTAAATCAGAGTCCTTTATTTCACCATTCTCTATTTCACTCTCACTCTCTCTCTCTCTCTCATACACACACACACACACACACACACACACACACACACACACACACACACACACACATACACACACACACGCACGCGCTCGTGGGCGCGCACCCCACTTTCTTTTCTTTATCTTTCTCCGTGACGTTACAGTTACATTCTCTCTATCCTTTCAAACTTCTTATTCGCAGCTATCAACACTTTGAGGACACCTCCACAGAAACAATGAGATTACATGACAGTTTTACAAAATAGTCGCCACTTTATAAAGTCCATTAATTTAAATGCCTACAGTAACGTTTTAAATTTCACTTTTCAAGAACACGGTCAGTAGGGGACAGTCCCACAGTGACAATAATTATTCTGCACCACCATCATTTTGACAGAAACTAGGCTGTGTAAATGGTTAACATTATTTTAACTCCACACTTGACATGGGATACCCATTATGACAACATGGAGTGTTCTGTCACCAACCTCTAACAATGGAACAAAAACCGCGTGTCATTGCAGTGAAACTGTACCATATAAAAAGAAAATAACAATAGAATCTAACAATTCAGACCGTCTGAGCGGCTAATAGTACAATTATTTATATAATTTGTCCGAAGAACAGTCACAAAATGATAAAAATCATCTTCGTAACAGATTGATATGTCCGATAATGAAAGCAAACTATAGGCCTACGGGTCAGCGAATGATATTTCAGTAAAAACAAGTTCTAATAGATTTCTTTCGATCAAGCGAACGATGGAAATCCTCGTCTAATTTTAGTAGTGGTACAGACGCTCCAAACTGTTTGGTAGCACTGACATAGAAAAACACATAAAAAATGTCAGGGATCGGATCTCACGACAGTACGGTAACAAACATGTATCACACTTGTCGGCTTTGGTGATTTGTTGCCTATCAAAATATACTTAAAAATCATTCAGTTGGACAATTTTTCCTCTACATGATACAAATGGGCTTTAACTACAGCGAATCGATGTGAGCTTTGTGAAAAACTGATTATTTTGAGGGATCTAACCAACTTTATCCGCGATGTATAGCTATTTACGTATTTGTTTACAATCTGTTGTTCCCCATTCATCATTTCAGTGTTCTCACAGAAGTAACTTTATTGACGTTCTCACGATGAATAATACATTTAAATGGATAATCGTGTTATTGAGTGAAATTTCAAAGCAATAGAAGGCGATGAGTTGAGGGCAGAACATGATTTATTTAATTAATAACCGTAGTTTGAAACACGCACATCGTAAACTTAGTTAGGTAGACAGACGGACTATAGTACACGTACACAAACAGACACACTGACGGACTTGACATACAGGCAGCCACATAAGGTCACATAAGAAGACATACCGACGGCAGATGAACAACAGGTAACTGGATGGAGAAACGGGCGGTAGGACAGACAGACAGACAAAGAAACAGATAGATAGATAGATAGATTAGATAGATAGATAGATAGATAGATAGATAGATAGATAGATAGATAGATAGATAG
>JBCAUA010110586.1:0-10033 GCA_038406235.1 Peronia verruculata
TGTCTGTCTGTCTGTCTGTCTGTCTGTCTGTCTATCTATCTATCTATCTATCTATCTATCTATCTATCTATCTATCCCTATTTCTGAGTTCACTGTGAGAACAAAGCCTAAGCACCAGCAAAATCCCAAGAGATTTGCAACGCTTCATAATGATCTTATAATTAATAATTCATGCACGGCTTTTATAAATAAACTCAGCTCATTGTTCAGTAAATGTTGTTGAAAGGTCAGCGAGATGGCGAAACATCTGCCGTGCAAAAAGTCATACTCTGAAAGACAGAATTACACGATATCATTTTTTTTTCTGGTGTGTGAAGCTGTAAATGCTGTAAGATGATGGGAAGAAAAATGATATCCATTTGAGCGATACAGGGGGATCCGGAAATGAACGGAGATAATAGGTTCTGAGTTTTGGGTTAATGGCGTATCATCACGGTTGCATCCATATTGCTGCATCAATCAGATGGCGATGATACAATGATGAAACGGTTGCATAATGTTGATCTGATCATGCCATATATATCAGAGTGGGAAAAACAAAACAAACCCGAGGAGACAGAAAGAGGTTGATAGATGAGGAAAGCAATTAATAGTATTGAGACTCGTCTCATCAAATGTCGTAAGTGCATTTTGTTTGTTTACGTATCTATTTGTTTGTTTGTTTGTTTGATAATAACTTCAGTCGTACCTAAATGTTTTTCTAAAAGGAAAGTCTGTGGAGGGGTGGTTTAGGTGTGTCCATTTCCTTGACAATTTGTGCTTTATTTGATACATCGGATTTGAATATAGGGGACAAAAACAAAACAAAAAAATGACGTTATATTTGATTCTTAATGCTCACCCCCTCACCCCAAACACCTCATCTTCTATTCCATGCCATGCCAGAAGGTCTGATTTCCATTCGTCGTTTTTCACCTAGGAAATCCCATGGATCGGGTGGATACTTCAAAGTGAGAACAAACATTGGATACAGGAAAACATGATGTCGGAATGCGTATAAAGGCAAGAGAGGGAGAGAGAGAGGGAAGGAGAGAGAGAGAGAGAGAATGTGTGTGTGTGTGTGTGTGTGTGTTGGGTTGGGTTGAGTTGGGGTTTAACGACACATCAGTACGATTGCGGCTATATTGTGTCAAACACGGTAAGATAAGTTTACACGTCAAGAAGAAGAGAGGAAAGAAAGGAGGACAGAAGACAGGAGCAAGGAGAGAGAAAAGAGATGTCTCTCCTGGAATGTCGAGGATGGCTCACCATGGGAGACACCCCACCAATGGCGGCGTATATGAGAGAGAGAGAGAGAGAGAGACGACACAGAAAATGTTAGGGAAGAAAGGAGAAAAGATGGAAAGAAAAAGGGACAATGACCATCAATGATAAGAGACTGTCCCACATTCTTCCTCTTTAGATACCATTTTCCGTCCCGTCGAGTTCCCATTCTGGCCAGGAGACCACTTTCCCCAGGAATAGATGAGCGGGATAGTCCTTAAGTCGGCGCTGCTTCAGTCCCTGTCGGAATGATTGTCTCGGCTAAATGGTCCAGTCGGGATCGGAAGATTTGTCGTTTTCATCCGGCAGGTAATACCTAATCCCTGGGAGTTGGTCAGAGCTTTCCGATGAGTTCGGTTACGTCGGTGATTCCGACTTATGTAAGGTCAGTCACATCGATGATCTAAATGGCATTGATGTGACTTGCAAGACTTATAGACATACATCAGTGCATTTGAAAGTCAGATTTATTGTGAGCTGAGAGGCCGTGTAGTTTGCATTGCTTTGTAGTTATAGGCTTATAGTGTATGGCACTAATGATCCAAGCGTTTTCGGGAATCAGACACAAATACATTCATTTTTTATTTATTTTTTTCTAAATTGTGTTTTAGGTAACATCAATATCATGGACTCTTTACTGTGATCCCTGAAGGCTGCCGAACTGTGACCCATTTGAAATCATTTAAATAAGCTTGAAATAAAATATTTTTTTTAAAAACCCAGACAAACAGACAACAATTAATAAAGAAGCGATTTAATTCTATAAATGTGTAATGATCGCGAGTTCGGCACTTTTCAAAACGGTGAGCACTTATAGCTCATACCGTTTCTTAATCAGTGTCGAACTGGAGTGGATGCCCCAGGAAAAGCTCGGACCAGAGCAATCACTTACGTTGCCTTGCGTGCAATTCCCGGAAGGTCTATAGTTACCACGGCAGAATGTGGGAGCATTGGGGTAAAGAAGGACGGAAAGAGTCGTATGGGATTATGAGTTCAGTAAAGGGAGAATTATCGACGTCGTGAACTCATAGCAATTTTATGATGAAAGATACAGATGCTATGTGAGAGCTGTTCGGTTAGTGATAGGTCAGGACTTAGCCGTACAATCAACAAAAGCAATAAAATTCATCCTGAATTCACTAAAGCAAAAGGGACAGAGAGAGAGAGAGAGAGAGAGAGAAGATGAGAGAAAACAATGAAAATTGGTTTTAAAGTAATTATTTTGTCTTAGAGCATTATACTTGAGACTATTCACAGATAGGTTTGGATTAACCATTTATATATAAGAGATGGCGCCTAAAGACCAACTTCATGACTGGGCGCTGTTCGTACTACCTTCCATATTACCCCCAACGTAGTGACAGATCCACCTGGTATTAGATCTCTCATCTTCTCCCTGTGTGTTGGAATATATAAGATGTGTTGATTCACAGCGTATCTGCGACCCTAGATTTCTGATACGTCAGGAATCAACAAAATCAAGTGCCGTTTTTACTGAAACAGAGAGTAGAAATTCTTTTTAACTCTTAATTCTGTCTCAGGTCACTGGGGCAGCTCTTGACCATTTGTGCATTAAGTTGGACATTGATTTTTTCCATCTGTCGCGGTTGTGGACCAGGGTCTAGGTCTCCGCACATGGCCCTTTTGTCCACTCCTGAATATTGTCGTTCCATTTTGTTTTGTTTTTGTCCACCCCTTGCTTCCCATTAACTGCTCCTTGTAGCAGTTTAAGCAAGCCAGCACGTCTTGCTACATGGGCATACCATCTCAATTACCTTTTCTTCACAGAGCAGAAATTACTCAGGACACAGTATCTGGTAAAACTTTCTATCATTCCACTTGTTTAGTATGTTTGTTTGTTTTGTTTTGTTTTTTCATATGCCTTATAGCCCCGTCGTTGATCCCTAACCACCGTAGATCCTGTAGTGGAACTCAAGTCAGTAGGAAGAAGAATGCTGGCAAATAACTACATGTGTTTATGCGTCTAGCCAAAATTCTATTTAATTCACTAAGTGACAGATTTCGTATAAACGCACGATACATCCATTCAATTACATAAAATGGTATACACTAACCAGAGGGTAAGACGACAAAAACAGAAACATGAAATCATACGTCTGCATAATTCCTATAAATGGTTTATTTAATTTTTCTCGGGTATTCGCTCCATTATCAACACGACCTACATCGTCGAGTAACGTCAATGATCGGTTATTTAATTCTTATATAATTTTACCCTCTCAGCTCCCCATATGAGCCATCTACTGGTCATTGTCATAACAAAAGCGTCATCTCTTCGCTCCTAACGCAGTCTTAATAGTGGTGCTCATCAGGTCTCATGGTTTGTTTAATGACCAGCCTCCACATTAGCAATAGCCTATTGTATGCTTCCATTAAGGGATTGGCTACTCGGCTGAGAGTCACGATTCTCAGAGAAGGTGTGGATTTTGCTGACACTGGTCTATTGGTGTTTGATAAGTTTGACCCTCATTAAAGTGTCGGTAGTGCAGAAGACATGATTACACTATCGATCCTTGGAGTACGAACAGTCTCTTCACTGGTACATCATAATGTGGTAAGAAGAATATTGATCCAAAAGCGTCGTCTCTATTAGGAAAGGCTGGGGAAGAGAGAAAGAGAGATCGAGGGAGAGCCAGTGAAGATGCTGATACTATAGCATGGGTAGTAGGGGTCACCTACAATCACTGGTGGCATCGCTGTAGTTAGAGAGACACACTGACCAATATAGATCGATAAGCAGGAAGCCGCACATGTCTGTCTGCTCGTAGCCTCTGCATTGATTTGTCTGTGACAAGCGCTAATGTAAATCTGTCAGGGAGACATGAGATTTACGTGTAAATCTGTGGGAATGATTCAAGCTGGTCACAATGTACCAATCTTTCTTCCTTTTTTTTTTTTTTTTCAAAATTCCCTGTAACTGTAGAATTCAACACTCTTTGTCCACTGATTGATATAGCTGATGAATCAGCACTATTTCTACTAATTTATGTTGATTTTGAAGGGAAGTCTAGTTGACAAGAGCTGTTTTGGACATCAGACAAAATCGGAGAGAATATATTTTAGACTTAATACAAACTTCTCCATATTTTGGTTTCGCTCTCCAATGCTTTCTTCTACATTACGAAATGAACATGCCCATTGTTGTCGTAATAGTTACTTATTCTGCTGATGTTTCTCTTGCTATTGTTAATGTCTCCATCAGTCTCGACGTTCCTGTTTCTGTCTCTATTCTTACTGCTGCTATTGTTGTTGTCGTTGACAATGTTATTGATGTTGATATATCCACCTTAACAGTTTGCTCCTGTTGTTAAGAATGTTAAGAGTGCCAAACGCACACATGGAGTGAACATTTTGATTTTGTTCAATGTTCTATTTTGTCATATCAGAATCTATTACACTTTGAAAGACAAATAGCATTTTGTGAAAATTTGTCTCGTTTGAACTTCGACCTGGAAATTGAAGTTTGAGGCTCAACATTATCATCTCATCATTGTCTTTGAACAATCATCTTATGGTCAACATACATGGACTTCATTTTTTTTTTCTTCATATCTATCTGCCCGTCGGGGACCCGGGGTTTATAAGTAGCTTCTCTGCTCCCACCTGCAGGCGGTGTTAGGCCGCCATCGGTAGGGTGTCTCCCATGAAGTGTCATCCTCGAAATTCTAGAAGTGAGATCTCTTTTCTCTCTCTCTCTCTCTGTCTCTCTCTCTCTCTCTCTTTCCTCCTGTCTTCTGTCCCGCTTTCTTTCCCCTCTTCTCCTACGTGTAAACGTATCTTGCCGCATTTGACACAGTAAAACCGTAATCGTACTATCTGTTGTTAAACCCCAACAAAACCCAACTCATATCTATGTTATTTATCTAGTTCGCTAATTAATATCTTCTTACCTTCCATATCGTGGCAGCTCTGAGATAAGGGCATACCTCAGACATACCAGAATGTAAACGATGTCTCATGATATTCCTGAACATGAGAGTAAGTAGATAAGGTCACTGACAAGAAATATGCTTATAGAAATGTGTATTTATCCAATAGACTCATGATACCAGAATGTGATTACTTATCAAATGACTGAGCGATAAACTTTGTTTTTTTTTTTCGCAATGTATCAGCAGTGCTGCAAATGACTTGTGACGATATGTTTACCTACCTGCTCCTCATTTCTTGCTGTGGTTACATAATCTGACCTTTTTACACGTACTTGCTTCTGGTGAAATCACATGACACGTTGCCATGGCTACAGCAAGTCATGAGTTCACCAATGTTTGACCCGCATTTCGTGTCTGTCTTTTGGGTCCGATGCACACAATGGCGTTAACGACAATGATAATATTATACAGATAATTAAAGCCTGTTGTTGAGTCAGGAGGAAATGGAGAATATCACGACTGGGGGAAGGGATGTTGGCATGAGCAGCTGGAAAAAAAAAAAAATCAACATTCACACTGTGGACTCCAACATGAAACTGAGTCAGATGGGAGATAACGGGCCATCAGTAACAGGAAAAATGTGCCGTTTTGTTTTCAGGTTCATTATTACTGTTATCGTTGTTAAATTATTATTATTATTATTATTATTATTTATTATTATCAATCGGATAGGCTGATATCCTGGTGATAGTTACATTGCTTGGCTGATTGCAGTGAATATTCTATTCTGTTGCTGTTGCAGTTATTTTTGTTACTGTGCCTGTTCTAGTTTGTGTAGCAGAACGAGATGTCACAGTATATCTTGTTCTGGTAGCATTGATGTTGTTGGTGTTGCGATGATATTTTGTTCTGTTACTGTTACTATTGTTTCTATTTTTGCGGTTATTCTCTTTGACTGGCTTAACGCAATGCCATCGTACGATTTTTTATTATTGTTGGTATTGCAGCTATTTTTGTTGTTGTTGTTGTTGTTGTTGTTGTTGTTTTTATTATTGTTGTTGTTGTTGTTGTTGTCGTTGTTGTGTTTTGTTATTGTTGCAGTTGCCTGTAACGAAGTATTGCATAGCTGTGTCGTAACTGTGGTTGCAATTAGCACTATCCTTGTGGTGTAGATTGTAAAATATATTAGATTCAACGGGATAATCACAAATGGAAATTTTACAACATTTCTGGAAACTTCTCCTTCATAGCTTCATCATGAATAACAATACGATTTGGCAGAAATAATGACAAATGAAATGAAAGAGAGATCACAAATAGCTATCACCTTGTCACATCTTGCCCTGCAAAACAATTTAGAGTTGACTATAGTTCAAATGGAACTGGGCTTGCAATAGCTTGAACTACTGCATCACAAACTTTCGTTACCAGTTTCCAGTGCGTCAGTTTTTGTTTGTGACACCTTGCCCATCCCCCCCCCCTCCCCCGCCCTAAACGAGCAAGATCATCAGAAGATATGGGGAAGATTTTGACAAGACTTATGTAATTTCTTACGCAAGACAAATGTAATTTTAGCAGGTGTAGAGATCTATTCATTACTTTCATTACTATACAAACTTTTAGCATAACTAATTTCCTGCGTGTCGGGCAGATCACATTTTCTTTCTTAATCCAGGAGAAATTTTAGATTATATTTCGAGTATAAAACTTTAGACCTGCTGAAACCAAAATATCTCAATTATTCCACGAAGATGACACAAATTTATTCATACCTCAAACTAAACAAACGGATTAAGATGTTATGATGATTGCAGCATTTTGTACGAAAATAAACCCGACAAACGTATGCAGTTCTGTTGCACTCATATATAGTTCACATAAAATTATACACCCCAATCGTCACCAGAGGTGCTGTTCAACGCCTGAAAAATGAATACATTTCAAGCAAACTTGAAGCACTTTTTGCACCCAATAATTTCTACACACAGCCCGATCTCACCACGATCAGGCTAATTTTGCTCCACGTCTCTCCCATAAAACTATGATCAGAGAGACTATTTCTAGGCATGTCACATCTACCTTCAAGTTGTCCGAAAACCAGTAAGTTTCTGCATTCACAGGCTGACAGACGTATTATGTTGTATACTACTTATAATGTTCAGTATTGTCATCTCCGCCCACATATTAGGAATTAACATAGTTTCTCATGCAGAATCATTTTTGAGTCACGTAGATCCAGCTTTGGGCCAAACATTTTATTTTAATGTGGATAATGCAGAAATGAGGACGATCATGTCATTGCAAAGAGAGTGATTATCAATGGAATGGGCTAGTAAAAATGTGTTAACATCAATTTGAGAGGGGATCTGTGATCCTTTGACTACACCTTGGGAAAGAGTGAGGGACCCTAATGTTGATACTACCGGGAATAGAAATCATCAGTTTCCTATGTGAATAGACTTCTTTCCTGCTTCGGGCTTCATTTTAAATGATTCTTTTTACAGTTAGTTTTCTCTATGATTTTGGTATAGATTACCACTGCTAACAGAAAGGTTGGTTTTGAGGTTTGAATATGAGTTTGAGGTCCTGATACGCCGTCAAATCCAAACCAATCCCAATGCTATGTGTTTGCTGCGACAATCTACACCATCGCGGATGTGACAATCAATTTCCCTCCCAGGTACACACTGTACAATGTTAAAATGACATTTTAAATGTAAACAGACTCTCCTCCTGATGCAAGTTTTACCCTGAGGTAAATATCCAAGCAGTATTGTTGTTGTTGTTGTTGTTGTTGTTATTGTTTTAATACGCATGATAGATGCTATGTAAAAGTTGTTATTGATCTATTTTAGAACATTCATTGCACTAACGTGTAAGCACGATTTTTTTTTTTTTCATCTTCTCTCGTGGTATTGCTTCAAAAAGAGCTTCTCAAGTTGTCAAATTTCCAGCATAATGTTTGAAACTGTTCCCTCTCAGTCCAACTGAAACTCGGTGAGATGGTAACTTCTATGTAAAAGACAGCGTTGACATCTAACGAACAAGAACAATAACAGTGAATTGGATTTTGACCTCTCTTTCCCCACAATGTCTCCCGTTAAATTTGCTAATTCGATTTTTCTTCCTTGTGTTTCTTTGGTTCAGCCAGTTCTTCTTTGCACTTGAACGACATCACGGAAAAATCCATAGGCAAGCGGGGGGACGGTCTAAATTAAAGACAACAGGACAATGGTGGAATGCTGCAACAATCTGTTCTCTGTCCTCCCCTACAGCCAAACCCAAGTTGCGAGCTGCTGACTCGGACATTGTGGAAACTCGCTCGAAAGAAAATCAATAGGACGCTTGACATTCGGCCAGGCTCTGACTAGTGTCAAGGAATTCAGCGACCTAACTCTGGAAACTGAGATATTTATGGATGGGGCTGTGGATACTGTGGTCGTTGGTGTTGGTTGTGATAGTGTTAATGAAGAAGGAACCAAGAAAGAGTGATCTTCGGGCGTCACAGTGAAGCTTTTGTTAGAATATGTATGTATGTATGTATGAATCTATGTATGTATGTATGTATGTATGTATGTATGTATGTATGTATGTATGTATGTATGTGTGCATCTATGTATGTGTGCATGCATGCACGCACGCACGCACTTACGTACGTACGTTTATATGTAGGTATGTTGGTATGTATGTATATATGTATGTATGTATGTATGTATGTATGTGTGTATGCATGTATGTATGTATGTATGTGTGTATGCATGTATGTATGCATGTGTGTGTGTGTGTATGTGTGTGAGTGTGTGTGCGCATGTGTAGATATACGTAAGTATGTGTAATTTCATGTTCGTAATTTTGGTTGGACTCCAATTTTCATAAGAGGGTGGCAATAAGAGCACGAAAATAGATTTTATTTCTTTTAAAGTTAATCAGGTCACTATTTACTAGGCAATTTTATTAGTTAGTTTATCAGTCAGCTAGGTATTTCACCTGTTATTAAATAGTTCATATTCGACTAAGCAGAAACCTAAAAATCCCGGGAGTGTTTGTAGCCCCTTACTGAAAATAGAACACTGGTTGATGTTTCGTGAGCTCAGTTCTGTGTTGCCCTATCTCCATTTTGCACATTGAGAAAATTGATGAGTTGTGTTTAGCAACTGTTATTGTACATAGGACATAAGACAAAATAATTTCAAAATATATCTGTTTGGCCAAGTGATAGATGAAATGACTACAGTGAATGGTAGACGATCCTCTTTCACATGACATGTATATATATATATACAAATCTCCCAAAATGGAGATCGAACAACAAAGAACTGAGCTCGCGGTTTGTTACCTCTGCACCACGAGATTTGAGAGCAGTTGTCACTGATCCCATACATTTTTATGTGTTTTTCTATGCCATTGTGAACAGTTTGAAGTGTTTGTACCTAACAACCGACTTAAAATTAAAAGGGGATTTCCAGCCGTTCGCTTGGTCGAAACAAATCAATTTGTTTCCTTGGGTGTTGGGCGTTGTTTATTTCTTTATGTTTGTTTCTTAGTTTGCATCCTAATTAGATGTTTAGTTATTATTCTAATTTTTAGGTTGTTTGTTGTTTTTAACCAATTTTTTGTAATTTTTTTTTTCATTTTCGGGTATTTATTTATTTATTTATTTATTTATTTATTTTTTGATGTTTTGATGTTTTATATGTTTCTTTTTTTCAATATTTATTTTATTATTATTCATTTTGTTCATTTTTTCCCTACATCTTCATAGATAGATAGATAGACAGACAGACAGACAGACAGACAGACAGACAGACAGACAGACAGCTAGATAGATAGATAGATAGATAGATAGATAGATAGATAGATAGATAGATAGATAGATA
>JBCAUA010110597.1:0-10032 GCA_038406235.1 Peronia verruculata
AAGTACCAATCTATACTGATTCCATGGACAGATTTAAGTCTTAGGTATCTTCAGATATGGATGACTTCTCATTGTGCATTCCTTTTCCTGACCTTTACATTGGGAACAAGTATCAGCAGATCTGATGATACCTATGCTAAATGTTTTTGCATGACCGTCATCAGTTTTTTCTCCTCTGAAACAATGCCATGTGACTGAATTTCTAAAATTTTTATAGATTTCTGAAGTTGTTCCCACTATGCTCGCTATGTAACCCAAAACCAAACTTATACTTTTTTTTATCCATTCAAGACAATGATCTTCTAGAAAATAAAGTTTTGGATAGACTTTACATTTACTACTTTTCTATAAAATCTTAAATATGATTTGATACTATTTTCAATGGTCTTATGTTCTGAAGGCCCGAATGAGTCTACTGTGAAATACGGCTTTCTCTGCAATCAAGTATAAATCATTTAGATGTGTAAATATCTGAACAGTGATAGTGGCTTTCATGAGTATCTGTTCATTTTGAGTACTGTTGGGTGACACAAACAACATTTCTGGATAGATCTGTGTAAACCTTTCTTTGAAGATATTTTTTGTAGTCGACCATGATTAGCTTGCAATATGATGTTATGTTTTTTCAAAATCTCATCCAAACTTGAACATACAGGGCCTTTCCATTTAGGGTACTTTTCCTTTTTCAGTTTTTGAATTTTTCTTTTAATTTTCTCTGATGCTTCTTTTATTTGTAAAAAGTAAAAGAGCTGGAGACAGATCAATAGAAAGATGTCGGTGTGGTGTAAGAAACTGAAGACCAGTACATTAATATAGCCTACACAATATGTTGGAAAAAAAATTCTCCCAGGTTCACCATTGAGATAGATACAAATATTTTTGTACATCATTTTGACTAAATAGCATATGCAAAATATGACAGTTTTAGATTTCGTAAACTTATTATGGAAGTCATTTAATTAATAATTAATTAATAAAAGATATCTTCAGTAACATCTTAGGTTAGATTCACCTTTTTTAGATTAAATAAATACTTTACCTTATATATATGTGACAAAATTAGATCCAGTGAGAGGGAAAAGACTGATCTGTCTGCTCAGTACAAAGTCAGATTTATAAAGAGACTATGGGCAAAAATTTTTAGGACTTAAACAAGGCACTATTATGGTATTTTAAGTAAGAGACAAGACTGCTAACTCGAAAGGCCTGACTGCACTTTATGATCCCCTGCTTGTCACCCTCGCCCAGGTTAATGGTCCCCGCTGGCGTAATCTGATACCAATCTCCGCTCCCAGCGTACCCCAACTAAATTCTGGCTGGGAACTGATTTTAGCAGCCGTGCTCACCTCATGGTGGTCATCCAATGTCCATCCACTGGAACTTGTGATATTGCTTTGACACCAATCCCCGGTGGCCGCGAGCGTGTTAGCGTTGTAATGTTTTGGACATGTGATTTGTGGGACGGATAGGGACGCTTGTTTTGGGTGGAGGCGGCGACCTCTGGACGTGAGCCCTCGCCGCTAGGGCTCAGTGACCTATACCCTGTGCTGCCGCTGAAGACGGACTCAACCACTCTTGGACGTGGGCCTAGCCTAGCTGCTCGAGCTTGGTAGTCCCCAGTGATATGTATGCTAAGGGTGGGGTAGAATCCTGGCTTCTTCGAGTCTCCAGGGGGTAGGGTGCAGCACCACCTCTGTTTGCTGAACTTCGTCACGAAGCTTCGGCTGGTCTCGTTCCCCGGCTGCTCTGTGCATCCACCCCTCGCCCTGCTTGGGGCGGCGCAGGGCAAGACAGTGTTCAGCAACCCACCCATTCAGGCAGCAGCCTGTGCCCCAGATAGGCTGCAAGTCTGGTCCCCTATGGCCCCTACCAGGGGGGAGACCACACTCGGTAACCCTCCAGCTCGGGCGCCCCGCCTTCGGTCGCCAGGAGGATTTGGCTTTAAACCGTCTCCTCCTTCCCAGTTGTCACCACGGGGCGGTGAGGGTCGGGACTGGACCGTACTGTGTAGAACCCACCAGTCCTGGCCGATAAATAGCACCTTAGGCCAGGGGCCCTTGGAGCTCGTGCGCCTTGCTGATGGCACTTGCATAGAACCGCCCCCACTTTGGAGGGCTGTGTGCAAGTGGCATGGAAAGCAACTCGTGATATTGCTAGGAGAGGTGATATTCAAGTGCTTTTAGTATCCTTTGCCCATATATTTAGTAAAATCGCGATAATCTACGGCCTCATTTAGCAGCCAGATGGAGCCAAATCCTGATTGACAATATGCCAAGTCTACCATTAAATGACCATTTATCAAACTTGTTAGAATGGTCTTAGCAACTTTTTGATACCATTTTTACACGCAGAAAAGGCAGTACTGTTAAGAGAAAACAACAGTGCAAAATCACATTTTTTGGGCAAAATCCATATTTCCAAATTGAATTTTCTTTTTGTGGGAAAAAAAATTTTTTTGGTATCTCAATCGGAAGATAGTTATAAACAGCCGTAACTCAAAATTGACTTCCAACTCATTTGCCCGGGTGCAAGACATATAGCGACATCAGTTTTTCTTCAATTACTTTTTAGTCCTTAAATCCCAAGACTCATATGTTATACTGTCAGAAACTTGTAGATGAAAAAGTGCTTTTCTTCATCTCTTTTCAGATGGTAGCTTACTTGCAGTATTGACATGTTTTTATCTGTCACACTCTCTCTCTCTCACTGTTTCATAGGGTTAGTTGATGATTTAGTAGATGTAGAAGGAACAGAATTTGTGTGTCAGATAGCAGATAGATTACCAAGAGAGGTCTGCATCTGCTATAATTGTAATTAAAATTGTGACTATAACCACGTTTTCACCACCATGGCATAGATTCAAAATGAAAGAAAGAAAATACCTTAAAATTGTGACAATTTAAATCTGATTGATTCAGTTGTGCCATTTAGGTGGATATACTCATCTAAGTTTCTTCCAAAAAGACTCACTTTGGTACTATCTTTTTCTTGGTTTTGCACAGAAATAAATCTGTGTATTTTTCTTCTGTTTTTTTTTCCCCTCCGAAGGTGCTAAAAAAAAGCAAAATTCATTTTCTCAGCTTAAACCCGTAATGTGGAGTAATCTTATTTATTAAACAAGTAAAGGCCCCAAGTGGGATGCAGGAATTTATTTGCACTGGGTCATTGCGACACTGTGATATTTCTCAATATGTCGCCCAAATTTAACTTGCCTTACTCCTACCAGTCTGAAAGTGTTTCACCTCGTAAATGATATCAGAAACCTTATTAGACATTGACCAGTTGGGTGGCTAAACTCCTCACTCAGAACCAATTACATGTATCAGCGCTGTCCCATGTGTTGGCCACAAAGAAATCTTCAGTTGCAGGACTGGTCCATCTGTGGCCTGATTTACACAGTGAAGACCCCCATTGTGTTGGCAACAGTAATTCCCCTCCCAAATCCTCCATATTTTACTGCAGGCCTGGTGGGATGTTGTCCTGATATTGATAGTCTGGTTTCAAATTTCATTATGATTGATGACATCATTAATTTTAATGGTGAAGGGTTTAAAGCAGATCTTCAATAGTTATGGCATATTTCCACTTACTGATACTTGAGCTTTTTCTCACCAAAGTTGGGTAACAAACACTAAATTAGGATTCAGAAAACATGATTAATTTTTTACTCTTTGTAAACTGTTTTTAACGTACTGTTGTTTTTTTTCTGTATCTATTTTTCTTTTCTGTTTCTTCTTTTCTCATTTTTGTCTTCTCTCTATTTTTTTTTTCTTGTCTTATCTTTTGTCTTCCTTTTTTCCTTTTCTTTCTCCTCTCGTTTGATGTCTGTTTATTTTTCATTTCTTTATTTTCTTTTTTTCATTTTATTGTGGTACTTCTTTTTCATTTCTGTTCCTTCCTTTCAATGTTATTTCCTTTTCTTATAAATTTTTCTAGTGTTATTCTGTTTGTTTTGTTTTCCATTCACGATCTAGTATTATGTTAGCTGTTGTGTGGGCATATGTATTTGTCTGTGTTCAAATCCTGATGAAATTTAGATATTATTTAAGTGATTAAGTGCAATAGAGAGAGAAGAAATTTATTGCATATATGGAAATGTAACGTTTTCACAGGTATGTTTATGCATCCCTCATAAGATAGAAATGCCAAGAGTGACATCATTTTGCTTAATAATACAAAGAGTTGTTTATTATTGAGAAGCAATCTGAAAGTATACCAATTTTTTTTTTTTTTTTTAATATTAGATGTGGTGTCTGAACATGACAGCAACATTCAAGTCGATGGAATCTAAAGTTGATGTGTGACAATGATTGAACTTTGATATTTCATGTATTGGGTTCTTTCCCTTTCTCAATCACTATTTCACTAACCAGGCAGTAAGACTATTATGCATATATGACAGTAATTGAGAAAGAGCATGAGCTTATGTAATTTAGTTCATTCAGATCTGAACCAAACATAGAAGGACCTGGGGTGAGAGGTTTTCATGTATGCAGATGATTAAGATAAGATTTTGTCTCAGAAATAGACTCCTCAGATCCATCTAGGCATGGTCTGCTGAGATTGGGAGAGCAACCATACAGCCTGATTCTTAAGTGATTGAGAAAAGATGTCATATCATGCTTTTGTATTTCACATCTAGCATAGAAAAACCTGCTGACAATATAAAACAATTCATCACCAAAAGGTTAAGTGTATGAAGAGGTTTGAATAGGTACCGGCTCATAGATTGTCATCTGTTTCAGACCGGAATATCTGCTGTGATAGATCAGCATTAAACTGCCAGGTATGTGCATGATATTAGCTCTTGACATATCTCTCTCTATCCATTTCAGCTTATGGGCATAGAGATACCTGCTGAGTATGGAGGAACAAACTCTTCATTTTTTGTCTCAACCATTGTGATTGAAGAGCTGGCCAAAGTGGATCCATCTGTCAGTGTCTTCTGTGATGTTCAAAACACACTAGTCAACATGCTACTGGTCAAACTGGGCACAAAGCAGCAAAAAGAGAAGTATCTACCACGTCTAGCAACTGATATGGTAAATATAACATCATTGCACTTTCCCTCATGCTGGGAGTAGTGTTTAATTTATGAGGTATAAAAACTGAGTTCGAGTTCAGGATAAAAAATAGGAAGAGAAAATGAGTATAACATGCAGCATATTAAATTTTCTTTTTTTTTTTTTACTTAGTAAAATGACCTACAGAATATATGCTTACAAAATAGAAATGACATGAGATCTTATTCAGGAACACCAATATTCAAACATCCTCAGGTTGGTTCATTCTGCCTGTCAGAGGCTGAATCAGGCTCTGATGCATTTGCCTTGAAAACGTCAGCAGTGAAAGAAGGAGACAACTACATCATCAATGGCACAAAAGCGTGGATCTCCAATGCTGAGTTTGCAGATGTCTTTCTGGTCATGGCTAATGCCAAACCCACTGATGTAAGTTTATTTAAAGTTGACATTGCACATGGCCATGTCATGCTGGCCTGAAAGTTTTTGGGGACCCAGTGATAAAATGAGTAATGAGTTTCGGCAAGGACCCCGAACCAGCTGCTTAATGGGTTTTCGTCTCTTTTTTTTTTTTTTTTGCTGCCCACAGGCCAAATTTTACCTGCCAAAGTGATTTTTTTGTTAAAAATGTGGGAAATTTCAAGGTTTGTATCAATTTTAATATGGTCTAAACATAAATCATGCAAAGTATGGAAGAAAAATTTGAGACAAGAACTCTTTATTTGTTAACTAAAAAATCAAAAGAAGCTTGAATGGTTTTCTTTTTACAACCATTTGAAAATGACAATCAAAATATGTAATGAAAATATGAATTTTAATCCTCAAATTCTATTCAAAGTAATTCTTAAGTTAGTTCAGCCATGTAATCAGGGTTAGGCAAAAAAAGCAACGCAGATGTAGAAAATGATGGAAGAACCAAATTGACATCTTATCACTGTTCTGCTACAATTAATCTGCGTAACTGACAACCAACTTTGTTTGTAATAGAAAAGAAATCATACAGACCACAAATTGGCCAATACAGTGATACAATAGCATTCCTAAGGTAATATCACAAATGGCAAACCCATTACTTCTCCACATGACAAAGGTATGACTCGGTCAGATAATATATTGCCGATAATATATCAGACAATTTTATTGACCCGTTTGCCATGCTGAGAATGCAGGGATTTGCGTTATTGCCATAAAGAAGTTGTTATCTGTTCACCTCTTTGTAATACAGCCAATGATATATGTGCACTGTTGGTAGCAAATTTAGCTCGACTCATAAATTTGTCACTCAAAATGCATAAAAGATGATTTCCTGCATGGAAACAGCCAACATGAACATATGTGCAACATATTTGAATATCTAAGGAAATAGTATCTGGCTTTTCTTTTGTTTTGTTTTTTATTTGAAACAGAATATTCGATTATACCGTTCCCATCCCATGGAAGGATGTATGTATGTAACATTTTTTTTTTTTTTTTACTATAGGTCATCTTCAGTCTGACCAAACTCCGAATATTTTCACAAAGTGGTGTAGTGATACATTTGTCTCATTCTTACCAACTAATTTGTAGTCATATGAGATGTGATACGATGAAATGAGGCGCTCATCAAACCAAGGCAACCAGAGAAATCATGCCTTTTTCAACAGTTAATGAAGAGTGATGCATTTTTCTTTTCTTCATAGAACCCTTCTATATTAATCTAAAACTGCATTTCAGAGTTACGTTTATTGAAATAGATTGAGTTAAAGCCCAAAAATTGCAATTTATGGCCTAAAAAGTGATAGGCCATTTTCTCACTAAATTCAGCTGCAGCAACAGGTCACTCGTATTGCTTTTAATTGACAATATCTCGACTCCTACATAAGGTTGAACAAAACTTGTTTCACTCATAGAAAGAGGAAGGAGTATTCACAGTATTGTTCATAACTCCATATGCTCAAAATCTGACTAGAGCCTGAGCTCATTGTGTTACATCTCTTGGCCTTTTATTGTGAATGTAGCGATTACTTCTTAAGCTTACTTTGACCTCATACAGATTTATAATCTCCTTCATTACCTCATTCATAAAACAGGCAATGGATGGATGACTGAGTTATTTCCCTCAGTCACAAATGACCATAGATGGTATACAGCTGTGGCCCAGAGAAGTATTTCCTCCTATGGAGGGGCCAGTGTGTCAGAAATATAGCTTGCCACAGACATTGCAGCCTGAATGTGAGAGATGCATCTTAGTCTTAGATTTTTTTCTTCTTTCTTTCTTGTTTTCTCATCCTTGGGTTGTTTTTATCCTCACCCAGGGTCACTTCCATTGTGACAGCTAATTTCCATGACATTGGTGCATTGAAATTAAAAAGAAAAACATATCCTGTTCTTTGTTGCATTTCACAGGGTTATAAAGGTATTACCTGCTTCATTGTGGACAGGGACACAGAAGGAGTGAGTGTGGGCCAAAAAGAGGACAAGCTGTGTATCAGGGCATCAAGCACTTGCAGCGTCACATTTGACAATGTCAAGGTAAGTTTGGGAGGTTAGCCTTGTCATTCTTCTTCACCTTCACCCATCCCGTGACAAAAAATAAAGGGTTATTGTAGGCTGATGGTGTAGGGATTTGCCTGTGAAGCTGAAGCCACAACCTCCTCTCCAAAACCTGCTCCATTCTCTTCTGCTGTCTGGTATTCAGCCAATCCAACTCCTATTCAGATCTGAATGCTGGTTTCCAATCATTACCAGGATTTGTATGCAATATTTCATGTTGTTTTTTCCTTGTTAACTTTATGTTATTAATGTTGTGAACCATTACAGATCAAACGCCATGTGTTGCTACTGTAGTACAGAAATAGTGTACATGTGTGGATAACAAAGTATTTTTATTTTATCAAATCTTATAGTATTTTCTCTATCGCAGAAATTCCAAAATAGGTGCACCAGTGATAAGAAGGATAATGTAGTGTGTTCACTGCTTTATTGTTTATTTGTTGGAAGAATGGAAGAACAAAAGCTCTGTTCAGTTTCAGTATATAATTTGCTTTTCAATCTCTAGTGGGAAATTGTCTCAGCTGCTCTGTGTGAAGTCTACCTAATGTCCCACAAGACTGACAAATATCAATGTTATCAGTTCGTCACACTATTTGTCAATAATGTGTATTCTTGTTCATACAGGTGCCAGAAAGTAACATTCTGGGAGAATTTGGGAAAGGTTACAAATATGCCATCGAAATGCTGAACAGTGGCCGCATTGGTATTGCAGCTCAGGTGAGCATAAAGGAATTGTTAATAATTTTGCTGCATGGCATGGTAAAAGTGTTCAAGCTGTATACTCTCACAGATTCCAGAATGGGTTTCAGCATATAAGTCTTTTGTTAAACGTATGTCAAGTACTGATTTTATAGTCATCAGCGTAAATTTTTTCTCATATGATAAAGGATGCAAGAGACAGACATCTTTGTGCATTATGCTCATGATATTTTTTCCTTTCTTATCAGTATGATCAATTCATTTTACAAGATTTATTATTATTATAAATGAAATTATGAATCAGACAAGTGACATGAGAAACTAGATATTTCAATCCCTCACCATGCTAACTTCTGACTGTGTCACGTACTTGATTTGTATTGCCTGAGATCATTATGTTTGTTTTTTTCATTCTGACAGATGTTGGGCCTAGCAATCGGTTGTTTCAATCATGCTGTTGAATATACAAGAGAGAGGAAACAGTTCGGAAGAAGGGTATATGATTTCCAGGTAATTTTTCAGTTATTTTGATTATGAAGCAGTCAGTCATTAAGATGTCCAGAAATCTGAAATGAAAATTAATGAGTAAAAGTCACCAAAAGAAAAGTATTTTTGTAGGCTGTCAATTAATTATTCTTGCTGCCATGATGAAAGTATGGAGGTATGAAATCACATCCAAAATACTTTCCCTCTGTAATGATTTATAAAAATGTCTTGGTGCAATGGCAGTCACCACTATATACTTTGTAGCCAAATAGAGAGGAAGAAATGTTGTTGCAACTAAAATTTGCCTGCATAGTTTCTTACGTCAGTATCATTTTTTAAAGATCAGCCCCAGAGTGCAGGTTACTAAGAATTAAATGACACAGTCAAGCCTATCCTTATCATGAAAGTTATAATGAAAAGAAAAAGAAGAATTTGTCAAGAAGATGGAATGAATCTAATGACTAAGTCTGCCTGGTTTTAATCCACAGGGCATGCAGCATCAGATTGCTAATGTGGCCACTCAGATCCAGCTGGGACATGTTATGATGTGTAATGCAGCCAGGAGACACCAGATGGGCTTGTCTGTTGTCAAAGAAGCAGCCATGTGCAAATATTTTGCCTCTGAGGTAATTTTCTGCTTATTATGATATACTGAACTTCATTCCTCTGACATTATAGCAGCCTACAACATTCACCCCCAAATTTGTGGGATCTAGATAGAGCTATTTTTGGTATCACAGGAAGAACATTCAAGTCCACATTTGAAAAAAATAAAGAGGGTTTCTACACTCAAAAATAAAGAGGGTTTCTACACTAAGTCTATATTCTGTATAGTCTACTTTTGTTGCAAATTGTCTTACAAATTTTGTATACCAGTCATCCAGTGATATATATTCTCAGGTGTTAGCTTCTCGTACATATATAGATTGTTGCTAGGCAAACTTGAAATTATTTTTTATATTTTTTCTATTAAAAATGTTCAGAATTAGGTGTGTTTCTTTGGACATCAACAAAATTATCATAATATTAAGTACATGAAAGTTAGTAAACTAAGGCTTATCCAAAATATGCTTGTGCAGGCACTGATGACACTAATGTTTTGTATGGTACCGTACTTGCACAAACACATTTGCCAAGTAATTTAGATAGAAACTGTTCAGATTTAAGAGGCTTTCTTGAGAAACCTTACACGGGATGGTGTACCAAAACTGTATTTTATAAGTTATATTCCAAGCAGTTTGATAATTTTACCTCCAGTTAAGAGGAGGGGGGGGGGGGGGGGGGGCCCCCGGAA
>JBCAUA010110608.1:0-23465 GCA_038406235.1 Peronia verruculata
TTCAAATGAGGTATTAATCATTCTCGCGAGATCTGAAGCGGTTCGGGAAAACCGGAGGCGCGGACTTCGCAGCACTGAAGATAATACACCCTTTCTCAACCCATTGTTGCTGTCTTCAACTAGATCTAGCTCAAGGCTAGTGAAACACACCAGTGAATATCAATTGTTATATTGAAATGGTGCAATCATACAGACCAACAAGCTAGATCTACATCATTTATAGTTTGTAGATCTACACTTTACATCCTTTAGATCTAAATCTTCATCTAGCTCTAATCCCTTTAAATTTAATTATAAGTATCAAGGCCCAGCCCATTGAAGAGAAACTCTCTCACGATAGAGATGAAACTAAATGTGTTGACCAGAAACACAAACTAGAAAATCTAGATGTAGCTAAAATTTAGAGCAAGCATAAAGTTTAGTACATATACAGTTGCAACATCAAGGGAAGTAACTATGTTATCGTTGTACTTGCATGTACTGTCTATTTCAATGACCATAATGTAATTCAAACTTGCTTAATTCGAAGTCATTTCTTTTTCCCTTCCACTTCGAATTAAGAGGATTCTATTTGTATATATTTACATGAATGGAAAACTGTATTTCATAAAAAGAAAAGATAAACTGTAGCATCACTGACATGGCTCTCAATTTCCACAGACCTAACTCATAGAAAGTTTTTCATAGGGTCTTTGCTTGTTCTTACTTGCAGCAGGTCTTTTAACACAGTGTTAACAAACGCTCCAATATTGCTATACTCTTTTTGTTGCTAAATTAAATACGTCCCCCAACACCCCCCCTGGCATGGCTTATTACTTTATTGTAGAATGAAAAAAATTATAGATATTCAGTTACTCTAGAAATTTAAGTGTAACATGTATTAACTCTTTAAAACCCGTTTGATGGTGGGACTGTCCGATGGTTTCAGCCCCAATACCCAGGGGACGGTGGGAGCGTCCATTGATTTGCAATAGATTTATTGTTTCCATCCCTGAGTTTTGCATGTTCTCTACATCACTTCCAATCCAAGTTTTTCATATTGTACAGCAGCAATAATTGCGGGAGTTCACTGTTGGATGACATTGCAGCTATGTTCGTGTTGTGTTCTGGATTTGTATATTTTTGTGTGAGGGCATGAACTCATGGTAGTTGAGAAACCAAAACAACGTTTACTAACCTATCCTGAAACTTCCAACTGTTTCAAGAAACTGTAGAGGAGAAAAGATGTAATAATAGACTCACAGATGGATCTAGATCCAGTAACAAAAGCAGTTTGACTAGTGACAGTGATCCACAAAGTAGACTCATCACACTAGATCTAGATTATGAATAGATTGTGCAACACTCACATGGGGTGAGTTGATAAATTTCTAAACTTTTTTTTTTATGCTATCTTCATTGTTTTTGAATTGGTTTCCTTTCTTTCCCATCCAATTTCCTTCACTATGAAGTATAACATAAGTTTTGAATGATAGTATCATCAGAATAGAGGTTTTAGAATGCTGCACTTAAATCACTTTTGTCCACAAAAAAAAAAAACATGGCAGGTACTGGTAGAGAAAAAAACTTGGATTTTTAAGAGTTAAGGAGTGCATGTGAGACAAATCCAATTGCTGATTCATCCTTCCTCAAGGTAAAGATGATGCAAAGGAATATAGAAACTACTTTGATAACGCAATCTCTGTGTATGTGTGTGTCTTTTTTAAAATTTATTATTATTATTGTGTGTCTTGTGTCACAGATATAACAAACTACTTTACATGTATTAAAATGGCACCCAATTTACTGCATATTTATCCACAATTTTTATTTACTGATAGAACAGTCACTTTTTTTTTTTTAAACCATGTTTACCTGTTTTGCGTATTTTGAACTCTGAAATGAGCACAAACTTGTTTTTTAGTTTTATTGCAAGGTAAAATAAACTTTATTTCCGTGATGAAACAGATGGGGCATTTATTTTTCAGTTGATGAGACATAATATCAAGTACATGTATCATACAATCACCTTCAAAGTCATGCAGACTAAAGTCATGAATTGCCTCAGAACATAACTAATATTCATTTATTGATTGATTTATCCATTTTCATTTTTATAGAATAAAGGAAAGAGAAGAAATGTCCCCTAGGAATAGAACTATTGTTTACTCCACTGAGGCTGAGAATGAAACTTTGACCCACTTCTCCACATTTGCTCTTAGTGCTAAGGATGGCACCATGCTGTGGAAACACACAGCTGGAGACTTTGAAAGATCTGCTCAA
Organism: Peronia verruculata; assembly: GCA_038406235.1. Classification (NCBI taxonomy): domain Eukaryota; kingdom Metazoa; phylum Mollusca; class Gastropoda; order Systellommatophora; family Onchidiidae; genus Peronia; species Peronia verruculata. The sequence goes on from JBCAUA010110608.1 coordinate 2,263, forward strand.
ACCAGACAGGTGAGTCGTGCATCTCTGTTTTATAACATCAGGATAACCTTAATGTTCATTATAGATTTTAAAAACGAGTTAACTCTTAAAGGCCAGACAATGCTCACAGTGTTATACTCGTATTAGGCCTAGAGCCGAATCAACATTGCCAGCATTGATTTATATTTGAACATGTGAATAATTAGCATACAAATGAAAACTACTTCAAATTTGAATCAGTGCTGACTGCTTTGGTTTGGCCATGACCCTAAAAGCAGAACTATGATGACGTTGTTTTGGCCTTTAAGCCTATTTGTTCCTCTCCACATTGTTTTTTGTTCTTGTAGAAAAAAAGAAATTCAATCACACTGGGGAGAGAAAATTCTGGCTATGACAAGTTTTATAGATATTGTGAGAAAATTAAATATGCCATATTTGTTCTCAATGATTTTATTTGAGCTCATCCCGTGTAACTCTTTGATTGTGCTTTACATAATCTTCCTATTTGATTGGAGTTCATGCAAAGTAACACATTATTAAGCAAAATTTGTTTATCTTGTTAAAAATATTATTTCTATCATGTAATTTTAGGTATGAATCTTTCAAATCCTCAGGCAAATAAATTAGGTGAAATCCACTGGAAGTTAAGCTTGCACCACACAAAGGCGCATAAAGGAGAATCTCCATGGACAGATTATGGCAGACAGTTAGACTCGTATTTGGTAAATGTTAAATGTGTTTTGATTGTTCCGTGACTGACAAAGAAAGCAAGAACAGGAATTGGGTAAAAAAATCACTCTTTTGTAAATGTGATACCCTGAATGAGCTTTCAGCTGGATTAATGTCTATCAGTTTGTCAAGCAAGTATGCATCAAAATCACAAGAAACAAAGCTGACTATAAAAAAAACTGACTGAAAATCATCTCAAAGAATGTTTTTACAGACTGAGAATTTGAACCATAGTGGAACCTCGCTAGCACAATCATGGCCTAACACAATCCCCCGTTTAACATACCCTCTTCACAAAGTCTGGTTTCATCACTTCTTTAAACATACTAATTTATTTTCAGTAACATGCTTGAGTTTGTGTCTTCAACTTGCACAGCATGCTCAGTTCATTTGGAAGATGTCATTGGTGCAACAGTTGTCCGTGCTAAACATTGACAGCCTGCTTTCTTGCCAAATGTCAAGCCAGCAGCCTCTGCACTGTTGCTGGAAGTACTAAGTTTGGTGTTGGCCCACCATTCTCACCCCTTTTCTTAACACAATGTGCACATCAGTCTGATCATTTTCATCTCATAACGTTTTGTTAATCTGGGCCTCGCCTGAACCGGCCTCTCATTTCTGTATCTTCAACTGTAAGATGCAGTGTCATAGGTCTACACATTTCACTTTAATACACCATTGACCAGTATTCCAGCTTTTATCACCTTGTATCACCTTGTATCATACATTATACACCTCTTTTATCTCGCTGCATACCACAACTCGTTTCCAAATTTTAAAAAATGTTCAAACATTATATTCTAATGGAAAGAAAGAGAAAAACAGGCTCTTAATATTATGCTTAATATATGTACATTAACTGCTTTATTAAGTACATGTAAAATAAATGTATGTTGTTCTGTTTCAAATGTAGTCCTAACCCATTTTTAAAAAAATCACATGAGGTTTGTAAAAAAAAAAAAAAAAATGTTTGATTTTGATAACACGATCACCCTGATAACAAGACCTTTTGAGTTGGTCCCAAAGGTAGGTGTGTTATCCAGGTTTCTCTGTATGCAGCCATGTTGACCATGAATTTTTAGATTTTACGGCTAATTTGAGATTGCTGTAGTGGGAAAGAAATTGTTTATGTAGTATTTCAGGGTATGACAACATGGAATCAGCTATTATTGTGCTGAAATTTTATTGAGCTTCAATAATGGAATGAAAAATGTCCTGCAAAACTAGCTCTTGATGTTTTTTTGTCAGCACAACATTATTGTTACTATTGTCCTAGTGATCAGGCCTCAAACATTTAGGTCTTGTAATAATCTTATATAAGAAGAAATTAATGATACTCCAACTACTTGTGGCAGAACCCATTTTTACTTGCCCTCACACTAATAAAAAAAGACTTGTTTATTCCTGTCATCAAGGTCTGTAGTGAATTCAAGAAATTGAAAATTACAAAAATGTCATCTGTTATTTATTCCCTTGACTGTTAAGAAGAATATTTATGGTCATGTGCCACTGAAGGAAAATTTAGCTAAAATATGTTACATTGAAAGATATTTGTCAAATTTTATTTATTATATTTTTTTTTTCCATACGTATGGTAAATAGAAGCAACAGTTTATTCCCATGGCTTTCTTTGTCTTTTTATCTTCGTCAGCCTCACTTATGGGCAGATAACTCTAATACTGAAATAGCCATTGCCAGAATCAACAAACAGTTTGATAAAACCACAAAAGAAACCCAGGAAGCGCATGAATCAACTAGTGCACAGCCTTCCTCGGCTCTCTTGCCAGAACATTTTATTGGCTTTTCCTATGGTGGCCAGAGACCCCACAGTGACCATGAGCATGTGAAAAATCCCAACAGGTAACAGTAACAGGGTTACAGTTTCTCTTGACTTGTGAATATGCATGACTACCAATACTTATAATATGAAAAACTTGTTTGAAAAATCACAGATATTACAGAAATCACGTTTAAATATATAACTGTAGGAACATGTGAATACAGTAACTCACCATTTCTTACTAGCGTGCACAGCTATGAGCTTCTTTTTACTCAGACTTCTTCCACAAATAATGTCTTTAAGTAAATGATTTTTGCTAATGAATGTCAATATCTGATCTCAGTCACAACTTTTGTTCGATTGTGCTGTTAACCATTCATCTGCGTTTGGTTGTTTGTATGCAAATGAAGTGATTGGCCTCAGATGGCTTTATATTTTGTCAATAGCATATTAAATTGAGAAATTCCAACCTGTTTGTTCATCTACAGTCTAGTCATCAGATCCCCTGAAGGGTTGCAAGTGTTGTCCATTGTCACTGGTCAGCCAAAGACTACCCTTAGATTTCCTGCTGACCGATCACTTTATATGGACATGGACAATGATGGACACACTGAGAAACTGATCTGGGATTTAGGACAAGTAAGACAGTCAATCTCCATATATAAACCCACAGAGAAAGGTTGAGGGTTTCTCATTGAATGCGGTTTTTTTTTTTTTTTGATAAATAAACACAGCAGTAATAAAAAATATTGTGGACACTAAAGCAAACAGATTTTGAACTACATTGAAAAAAATGGGTTAATTTTTTTCAACAGCAATAATTTAATGGAATTACACTGATGAATTGAAACAACTTTCAGAGTATGTTTATGAAACTTCAGCACAGTGAGAATTTTTCTTTACTTTGTCATACATAGTTTGTTAAATCTGCAAACAAAATCATGTTACTGTTCAAAAACTTTTATTTTAGATTCACTATATGAAATAAGAGGTGGTTCCCATGCTAGAAGAAAAGATAGGTGAACTGAAATTTTAGGATGTTGGTGATAAAAATGATTGTAATTAAAGAGTAAGTAAACTTCAAAATTTGATGCGTTCCATCAGGTCATTTTGATATTAAATTTACCAATTTTTTAGACTACTATTTGTATCTTTTAATGTATTACATTAATACCAGTTGACATTCAATGCCTCATTTATCCCTTCACTGCCACATATTTTCTCCCTCAATGCTAATTGAAAATTTCTCAAAATGGGTAGAATCACCAGTGGACAATAATGCAATTTCATTTCTGTTGAGATTAAAATCCCATTCACTACTCTGTTGATGTACAACATATGTCATAATATGACTGGGATTAGATGTGCTGTTGATCTATGCTGTATGACAGTAGGGCATCTGGCATCAGTCATATTATGACATACCCATTATGTCAAGAGGACAGGGAAGGAGTTAAGTGATTGCAGTAAGCAGTGTGATTGGATTTTGCTGTCTCCAGCATTACAGTCCCTGCTTTCTGGATGTATGGCGCATCACTCCAGTGCAGGAGAGGATTGAACAAATAGCCCTCTGTTCCAGCAAGCGACTCTTCTGGACCCGTTCTTGGAGCATGGAGGAGGACGTTTACAAGAAAATTCCACCTACACTAATCAAGAGGTGGGAATCTAGCCAATTGGTTTTAAAGGAATTGGGATAAGGACAGTGTGGGAACTTTTTTCTTTAGATGAAAACATAGAGGAGGGTAGTGAACACGCTGTTGTTTTTTGTGATCTGTGCTCAGTATGGATCACCAGGAAGTCACATGATATGCATGCAGCTTTCTGTATCTGTGACTTTGTGATGGTTTGATGAACATTACTGTTGTAAGTTATTACTGATTAATAATGAAATACTGTTGAGTATAATTATATAGTACAATACATAAGTGTCTGCATCTCAAGTCCATGCAAAAGATTTTCATAAGATTTGAAGCATTCTCAAAAGTTGTCCAGTGCTACAGGTCTAAAATAAAAATGATTAAAAATGAAATGTTTCAAGTGATTTGTGTTTGATTCCATTTTGTTGATTTCATTTTATCATCAAATAAGCTTATTCTACTTACAGTTTATTTAAATTTGCCAAATGTAAAAAATTAAAAGAAAGATTCTATCTCCACAAAAGAAATTCTGTCATCCTCAAAGGGGACACAAAATCTTGTCCCTTAACAAAGAGAGTAACAGATGTCAAAGAGGAAAAATAAACCCTGAAGTAGGTCTTGTTGAACAAAAAAAAATGTTATTAAAGGTCCTGTGCAATGTATCTCTTTGAAATTTTTAACAGTGTAAAGTGTATTTTACAACCTACCAATATTTATATAAGTATTCCAGAAGTTAAAAAATAGAGCCTTGCCAAAGACATTTAATTCATGTAGAGAAGAATTGTCATGCATTTTATATATTTGCTCTGATTAAACAGTTATCCTATGTATTTGCAGCCTTGCTCGGAAGACAGGAGTACTGCGTCACTTTCTGGGCCACAACCTGTTTGAAGAAAACACCTTTGATATCATCAGTTTTGGGAGTTTAGGTCGAGTCAGTTCTATTGGCCTTGATGGAACAATTCATTGGCAGGTAGACAGTATTGTTCTCTTCCATGAATTTTGAACAAGAAAGACTACAAAAATACCTTTTCAGGGCTACAATATATGAATAGATATATATTCCACACTTGATGATTTCAGTCCAGCAAGTCTTGCTTGCTCCACTATTATGATCTTTTTTTTGGGTCTGAAAATGCATTTTACATTACGGGACTTGAAAGACATATATATTAAATACTTTAAATGTAGGGAATTGTTACCATGGAGCCAGTGTTCATTCATCATTTACTTACTTCGACCAAATTTTCTTTCCCTTGTGAGTTGAGCTATCGAGAGAACAGTACACATTTATCACATTTGTCACATGTATTTAATTTTTTCCGCAAAACAGTAGGTTTTGCTTGTTGATCAGTAAGAAATTTAGGATACTTGTGCTTAAAAGAGATCAGTCTTTGAAAAATGTAACCATGAAGGAACAAATCTGTTCCTGGAGTACTCAACCATTGAGTTTCAGGTTTTGCCATCTGAAATAGTTGAGCTATCCATTGTGTATTTATTTCTCTTTGTGAAGGACTCATCTCTTATTGATGTGGAATATGTTAAGACTTTTTGTTGTCATATTTTTCAGACTTTAACAGAAGCAAAATGGGCCGACCTGTCCATAAACCTGAGGCGGTCAGGAGGTCGCTCTGTCCCGGATGACATAAAGGAAGAATTTATTCTATCGTTCCAGCCAAGCAAAATTCTGATGCCATTGAAAGAAGCTGGTCCCAAGGTAATTATGTAACTTCTACAGGATGCTTGCCATAATGGCATCTCCAACTGTTGTCATTTTGGCAGAATTCTTGTCTTAACAGATAAAGGGTTTAATATATAATGTATTTCCTGGGCTAGAAATAATCAAGTTTAGGTTAAATCTAATGTATATAAGAGTTTACTTACCCAGTTAAGTGGATTCAAGTTATATTTCAAGAGAATTGGACAATATGGGAGTTTCCTTGCCAAATGTGCTGTATGTTTTTGTCCACCTAATTTAGGTTCAAATATAACCAGAGAGAAACAAAAAGACTGATTTTCCAATTGTCTCGGCATTGCTAAACTTTGAACAGTAAAGACTTCTTGAAATTTGCAGTTCATTGAATGGGGTCACTTTTCAAGTATCAACAAAGCTGAGATGACTCTGGGAAATCAGTTTTCTGTCCATCCTGTAAGTTTAGGAGCGTATTATTTAAGGATGATAAAGGTTGCTGCCCAGGGTATCTTGACTCGAGTGGTTCATCAGAAGTGTCTAACAATCTTAGACACTATGCCTGTGCATGAACTCATGACCCCAGACTATTGTACTTTTCCACAATACACGTCAGGTTTTGTGAATTTGAAAACATGGCGAACTTCCCTTCCCCACCAACATTTGGAAATGTGCACTGTTTTTCGGAGCATTTGTTTCGAAGTGTTAAAGAAAATAAAAAACAGTGGCTGTTGAAGATTAGATGTGATGATAGACCAGATATTTCATGGCTGGTTGAGCCATTTTCAAATACCAGAAGCAGACTATGGCAAAGTAATTTTAGCTCTACCCTGGAGCTAACTGGATGTGCTTAAGAAAAATCCAGGAGAGTTTGTTACCAAAAGTGATTGGATTTGTACTGAGTAAAAACCAAATATGTTGTTGGTATAACCAGAATGTTCAAATGGATGTTTATTGGACAATGTCTCACACTGCACAGATGGCTGTGGCTGTGGCTGGCTGGAACACCTTAGCCGTTGTTGACCTGGTGGAAGGAACATTGCTTGCCCAACATTCTTTACCAGCTCCATCTACTGGCCCACTGGTCTATGGGGATTTTGACAATGACGGTTTGGTAGACATCATACTTACTTGTAAAAAAGGGTAAGATACTCACTTGAAAAGTATGCACTACTTAAACATTCCGTATACCAAAACTAAACCATGACTTCAGTCGACCTACTATGAGGGAAAAGAAACATGGATTGCTCATAACAAAATTAAATTTTTTAAAAAGTGAATCAGTATTTGTCATCCGAGTTTGTAGGTGATTGTTTGTTTGTTTGTGCTAGGGTTTAATGACACATCAGCACGATTATAGCTATACTGTGTCACATAGTAAGATACGTTTACACGTCAAGATGAGGAGAGGAAAGAAAGCGGGACAGAAGACAGAGGCAAGGAGAGAGAGAAGAGATGTCTCCCCTGGAATGTTGAGGATGGCACCCCATGGGAGACACCCCACCGATGGTGGGCTTACACTACCTGCAAGTGGGAGCAGAGAACCTACTTATAAACACCGGACCCCCGCGGGGGGAGTTTGTAGATGAAAACATCCCAGTGCTGTGTTCTGTTTTTGCCTCATCACTTGTTTTTCTTGTACCTCAGTGTACTGTAGAGAAGGAGTTAAACTTATTAAAATGTGAACATGAATATCTTTTCACAGAAATGCACTTGTTCATTTTGCATTTTATGTGTGTGTGTTTTGTTTTGTTACTTTTTTTTTGTTTTGCCCATGTATCTGTGTCATGTTAAATCAGTCCACTAGTCAACAGGTAATATGATCAGACAAGAGTTTTAATGCTTGTTTGTGTATGATAATTTACTCATTAGTTACTTTTATAGAATATGTCTATGTATTGCACTCACATTTTCAGCATGAAAAGCAAAGGCTTTTTATCATTATATATGATCTACAAAATACTTTATTACCTTTCAGGTACATTGGATTTGCTCTCAAGTTACAGCATAACTATGAACTGACAGTGGTTTACACAATAGCAGTGTTCCTGCTCATTATTTTGTTCTCCTGGCTGATATCTGCATCAGCACACAGTGAGGCCGACAGTGATAAAGATGCCAATGATGATGATGACGATGACGAAATTTTAGCAGGAGATGATAATATAAGCAACATTCCTGGAAGCTAGTATTTTTATGGTGCAGTTTTAAAGATTCTGTATTTTTTAATTTAGTGTGTTCAAGTAATGAGAATGTATGTTCAGATTGTTTGGCATGAGATGCATGATGCAGAGATAGATTTGAGTGTTGGATTTGCCAATTTTGAATTTTCAAAACGGATATGAGTTCACAATGCATGTAGACTGCAGATGAGATAATTTAGTTTGAATGTGTGAAAGAGAGAGAGTGAGAAAGAGACCATTTGCAACTGCATGTAAATCACTGGTGAGTAAATTGTGATCTTTTTGTACTCATAGCCTTACTTGTTGCCATTATGTTTCACTTTGTAAATGTTTTGAAGTTCTTCTCTCCTGTTTACGTGTATTATTTTCCATATGTCTTGCACCCAGGGCAAATGAGTTGGAAGTCGTGCCAGGCGATTCTAGCTACCGTATGGCTGTTTTTTTTAACTATTTTCTGACGCAAATACCAACATTTTTTTTTTTTCAGGTTAATAAAAAAGGTTAAATTTTCGTTTTGTGAAAAAAAAAAAAAATGTATCGGAGTCAGAAAATCATTAACAACAGCCACAACTCGAAATAGCCTGGCATGACTTCTGACTGGTTTGCTCTGGGCACAAAGACATATTGTCCTGTCTAAGGATTTTTTTTTTTTTTTTTACAATAAAGTTTTTGGTACCATTTTATGCTCTGAAAACTTTATTCTTTTAAGCATGAGTAATGTGAAATTTTCATGAGAGGTTCACATTCTTAGTACTACCACTCAGGCTCAGTATCTTATTCAGTAATAATACTACACAGATTTTGGAAAGAAAATTGTTACTCATTTGTGAAAAAAGTGATGACTGATAGCTTGAAATAGCAATTGCTATTCAATGCCTCTGCACACAGCCCACCAAAGCGGGGGCGGTTCTATGCACGTGCCATCGACAAGGCGCACGAGCCCCAAGGGCCTCGGCCTGAGGTGCTATTTATCAGCCAGGACTGGTGGATTCTCCACAGTACGGTCCAGTCCCAACCTTCACCGCCCCGTGCTAGCGACTGGAAAGGAGGTGACGGTTTGAAGCCAAATCCACCTTTTGAACGAAGGCGGGACGCCCGAGCTGGAGGGTTACCGAGCGTGGTCTCCCCACAGGGGACCAGACTTGCTGCCTATCTGGGTCACAGGCTGCTGCCTGAGCGGGCGGGTTGCCGAACGCTGTCTCCCTCCGCGCCGCCCCAAGCAGGGTGAGGGGTGGACATGCGGGGCGGCCGGGGGATGAGAACAGCTGAAGCTTCGTGACAAAGTTCTGCGAACAGAGCCGGTGCTGCTCCCTGCCCCCTGGAGATTAGAAGAAGCCAGGATTCTACCCCACCCTTAGCTTGCACATCACTAGGGACTACCAAGCTCGAGCAGCTAGGCTAGGTCCACGTCCAAGAGTAATTGAGTCCGTCCCCGGCGGCAGTGCCAGGGTATAGGTCACAGGGCCTAGTGGGGAGGGCTCATGTCCGGAGGTCGCCACCTCCACCCAAAACAATACGGGTACGACCAAACGTCCCTATCTGACCCACAAATCACCCGGTGCCTGGACAACAGAGACGGTGGCAGATAACACGGGTCCCAGTAGATCTAGTTGGTATATGCTGGCCCGCCCGCCACCTCGCACCGGGCAGTCGGACAAAGGCCCCTCGTCAATGCACGGGAAGAGCATGAGTCCACACTTATTGGCAGAATATATTCTTTTGATCAAAATCGGTTTTCCTAGTACACCCAAACGTCCCTGTGGACCCATACTGGGGATTTGCTCGCAGCAGATGAGCAACCTATCCCCGATCCGAGATTTGTGACCTATAGTTTCCCCTGGTTGCTGCTGCTCGCTCGCATTGGATGATTTGAACCTAACCAAGCGAAGACTCAAAAGTCTATGCGGACTAACCCTACATTGCAACTCGAGCACTACCAGGATAGGCCAAAACACACGGGGGACCCCCCCCCCGGGAAGGCCCACTCTATGTCAACATCACCTCTACATTCCTACCACATAACAACACTGCAAAGAGCAAACCGCTTGCGGTCATTGGGGATTGGTGTCAAAGCTTGAAATAGCAGTTCAAGTACAATCTAAATAGAGCAGATTATGCAGTACCGTATAGAGTTAGGCCTAATTCTTAATTATCCATTGACTCAAAACATTCCTTTCCCTGGTGCAGATTTTTGTTCTGTTTCACATTCATGAAACAGATACTGAAACTTCAGATCTGGCATAGCTATATTTCTCTTGCGTAGTGCTATATTATAGTATGTTTGAAACTTTTTCACTCACATCATATCAAATTTAAAGTAAAAAAAAAAAAAAAAGCATTCAGTTCACTCACAGAAAGTAAGTATATCATTTAAAATAGCATCAACAACCATAAGCTGAATCCTTGTGAAAAGTTGATCTTTATATTTTATAGCATTTTGAAATTTCATAAGTCATTTTACATGGATAATTATCTTCATTGTCAAACAGATCATCTATAAATCTTGTTCCCAGGGCAAATGAGTTGAAGTCACACCAGGTTCAATCTACAGCCATTTTCAACTATTTTTTCCATCTCATATACCAGAGTATTTTTTTCACAAAATGGAAGTTTAACCTTTTATTAACCTGAAATAACAAAAATTTCGGTATCTTTGTCAGAAAATAGCTTAAAATGGCCGCAGATCAAAATCACCCAGCATGACTTCCGACCCATTTGCCCTGGGCGTAAAACATATAATATATACATGTACAACCATCCTGTAAAACTAAATGAAACTTTTAAATTGGTTTCTGCTGACATTTACTTTCAAGTGGTATTATAAACAGCATTGATGCCAATATTGTATGATAATCATTAGGCTTGGAAGGTCTTAAACTGGTTAAACTTATTATTAACCTCAACCAGAAGTCTTAGGAAAAGTGAAATGCATCTTATACAGAGTATGGTACATGTACATACATAAGATACGACATGATGAAACCAGGCTCTCGTTAAATTTTGAGTATATGGAGTTATTGGTATCGCTGTGAAGATTATTTGTTCTGTGGGTGAAAATATTTTTGTTCTTCCTCGAGTAGAAGTCGAGTTATTGACAGTTAAAGACAATGGCGTTGACCTGTTGCTGTAGCTGAGTTTAGTGAGAAAATGGCCGATCATTTTTGTAAATCCTTATTAATCTTTGTTAGCCTATGTCGCTAAATAACAATTTTCAGGCTTTTACTCAATCTATTTCAGCAAATGTAACTCTGAAATGCATGTTTAAATTGATATAGAAGAGTTCTGTGAAGAAAAAAAAAGTGCCTTAAAAAATTTGTTTACTGTTAAAAAACATGTCATTTCTCCATTCGCCTCAGTTTGACGAGCGCCTGATTTCGTCATGACGTGTCTTATATACAGTCATAGGATGCTGAACCCTAAATCTATGATCTATCTTGAAAGGGGCACATGGTATACTTGTGAGATGTTTGCAAGGACTGCTCATTAACTAAGTAACTGTACAGAGATGACATCAATGTTCATCGATATAAAATGACAATTCAAAGTGAAAGGAAATAATGCAGTCTATTCTTCAATTCACAACAGACTTTATATAAATATTGTCAGTGCAAGAAAATGAGAACAAATAGAGAAACAAATCACCCATATTATTTTCATTATCATTTTGTACATTTTAGCTAATTTTTTTTTGGGGGGGGGGGCTCAAATCATAAACTGTTCATATCACCTGGACAACTCAGAAAGGTATAACATGAAATACACGAGTTGTTTATTATATGGCAGTGAGGAAGTGGAAAGTGATGGGCAAAATCTTTGGCAAACCCTCTTTCAGGCAAACATCAGACATACAAACACATACAGCACATAATGATGTACAGTCGAGTCTGCTTAAATCGAATTTGCCGAGACCAGCCACATGGGTTCGATTTATGAGAGTTCGTCTTCCTGTTTTTTTTACAAGGGAAACAACTCTCAAATTACCTATGAGGCAAAAAAAAAAAAAAAATCAAGCTTCCAGTTTTTTTTTTTCACAAGGGAAACAACTCTTGAATTTCCTATGAGGCAAAAAGCTTCCAGTTTTAGACAAGGGAAATAACTCTTCAATTACCCAAATAAAAAATGTTATTAAAAAAAAAAAGAGGCTGCCGCTCTCTCCACATGTTCACTATGTTTTAATGTCATCGAGCGTATTTGGGGGAATGCCATACTTTACAGCTATGGCCTTCTTGGACATCGCACTTCTGTCTATTTCCTGCAATATTCTCGTTTTCGACTCAATGGAAAGAGCCATCCTCTTACTCTTCAATGGGTCAGAGATAACCATCACATAGATCTAGTCTATAAAAAAATAAAGCTATTCAACTGCAGGCAAAACAGCACGATGTAAAATAAATGCTGACTAGAGCTAGATGTCTGTACGGCTATGGAGTGATTGTAACACAGGCGCAAGGTGCAACGCCTCAGGCTGTCTACACATGAAGCATTATAATAGTAATAGTACGGCATATGCGCGTGTTTGACCGTGTCTACCTGTACTAACATTATTAAGGCTCTGTGAAGATGCTTGATCATCGATCGGCATTGCTGCTCCTTGTACACTGCCTCTGGGTGGACTTGACTGTATTTGTTCTCATAGAATTTTAAATATGGTGACTATTCATGAATGATAGAAACATTTTACAGGCTAAGCAATTAAACACAGACACAATAATGTGTGATAAAATGTAACAAAATGAGCACACACACACATACACAAGTACTTAGCCTACTGACATGACATATAATAAACATTTTTTATGACGACTGCAAGCAGTAATGTCAATTTTTATACAAATTTTACATTCAGTTTACATTTTTATATGTAGCTATATGCCAGAATAAAGGAAAGAACAACTGATGTCCAGTTGTTAATAGTTTCAAAGTTCAAAGTTTTAATCCTGAACTCTAATTATTTACCTAAAAAAAAAAAACAACCCAGCTTGGTTTGAATGAACAACATCAGCAAACTAAAAGCACAGCTGTCTTGTAAAACAAAATTTCAGTTTTCTCCCATAAGCAAAATATGGACGCAAAAGTGTGTGGTTCTTCTCCCCTTTGTCTTCACATATCATTATATACAGTGTGTAACACAAATACAGTCGAGCACACAAAATTCAAACACAGAAATCTCGATTTCATGGATATGTGGAATGATGTTATCAGCTCCATTTAAATTCCTATGTTTTCTTTGAATTATTATCATGCATTTCTCAAACTCAGACTAACACAGAAATGATTTCGTAATCATCTTCTGGATCTCAAAGTGGCAGAATATCTGATTGGGCCCCCCTTTTTTTTTTCTGGAAACTGCAGTTCATTTCCTAATCATGGCAGCTTGCCATCAAAAACCTGTTTCTTGCATTCTTCTATTTCCTTTAAAACTGTTGATACAAAATTTCTTGGTATTGCAAACTCCTTAGCTAGAATGATATATATATCATATATAGGTACATATATGTTTCTTGCAAATTCTTCAATATTCTGTAATAAAGTTCAGTTTCCTTTTGTAAAAATGTAAGGATACGCCTTGCCATTGCTTCCCACTAATAATGTCATATATGGTCACACTTTGGTTCAAATGAAGTCAAAAGCATTGACTTTCAGTGCAGGTGCCAGTTCACACAATGGAATATAAAAAAAATGAAAAGTTGGATACCGGTACATGTATGTATGGGGACCTTCTTTTCTCTCCTCTGTACAATACACTGCTAAGTGCTAGCATTAAAAGGCCAAGCTCAAGTCTGCTTAAATCGAATTTGGCGGGACCATCCTCATGAGTTCGATTTATGAGAGTTCGTCTTCCAGTTTGTTTGTTTGTTTGTTTTTTTAAAAATAAAACTGAAGGAGATCTCGAAGTGATTCAGCCACCTGAGGTTGAGCTGTATGGAGAGGATTGAGCTGTCTGATAAAATAAAATCCAGGTATGCTCTTGCTGCTCACACTGTGATGATGTGTGCCCAGGGATGAAAATGTTCCATCCAATATCATAATAGTGCAAGAATGCGAGAGAAGGAGATCACAATGACCATGAATGTCTGGCCCACTCCCCACACTAATGCATAGAATGGCATCATGATGAAGTCGGATGCTCGATACACCCCTGCAATCGCTGCACCTGGGGGCAAGAAAATAAAAATATATAATTTATGTTTATAATGTTGATGGCAAGGGCTTATACTACTTATAGTAATTAATGTGTATGTGCATGCATGTAGACATGTATTTATTTGTGCATGGTTTTGTATGAAGTATGATAATGTGTGGTATATTTGTAGTTTGTAGGTGCTCTACATTTGGAATGTTCCTGTGAAAGTTATTGAGTAATAAAAAATACAAATATGCACAGATGCCTTCTATATAAATTGATGATGTACTCAACTGCACACTCTAAAGTTTATGACAGGAACCACATTGGTAAACATTGCATACATGTACATGTATTCTGTTAAATTCTAATTTAATAATTAGACACAGGAATGATGACCTAACAAATTGTTCTCATTGAAATAAGGAGTAATTAATAAAAACCATGACACCTGTATCATACACCTGTAATGCAACCTTGGTATAGTAAACTGACATAAACCCAAGAAGTGTGACCGTGGTATATATTATACCACAGCTGACTTGCTAGTAGTACATATATGCACCGACTGGTTCCTCAGTGATATTTCTTGCCATTCACAGAGATTAAAAACTGTCTACCCTAATTTTGTCAATCTAGCATTAAATGAAAGGCATGGCTGCAGCTCATTTTACGATCTTTCAACACTCAATGGAAATAGTAATAGTTGGCAAAACTATGAGACAGCTGATACTACTCAATGATGAACCCCTGTTAGACGGAAAGGAAGGACAAAAATCAAAGGCCACGTGATCTACTCAAGTACCATGTAAGTCTATAATTCAATATAAATAATGATGCTGGAGGGGAATATCAAACAGTCTTTGTTATTCCATAATGAATAATACCATGACGACATGGCCCACTCAACAAGTTTCACATTGACCAGCAATCAAACTGTCGAGAGTAACTTGTGAGCTATAATTATGCATGTATGAAAGCTGCAGCAGTCTATGCCTCTACTCATCTTCATACCAGGTAGCTCACTTGTGCTCTCATTCTATGCCATCATTCGACCAGTTGCGATATTTCTTTGTAGCCACACAAAGTCAAACGCTGGCCTGTCTGATCTAAGAGTGACTGAAACCCATGATTGCAAAGGGGTGATAGCTTACAGTTTACAGTGAGATACAGTGGTCTCTGCCAAAGAACCTGCTGTCTAAGAACCCAGTCCACCTAAGAGCCCACATCTACGAAACAGAATTTTTTTCTCTATAATTTACCCCTCTAAGAACCTGCTCCCAAATAAAAAAAATCGACATTGCACCATTTAGAAACCTGGGTGGAGTCAACGAAACAACACTTTCTTCGAGCACCCAGACTGGCAGGCGGCAACTTGCCATGGAGAGCTCTGGGGGCTTCGTGGCTAGTTCGCAGGTCTAGAGTTGTTCAGGACCATCGAAATGACATCAATATAAAAGAAATTTGATATCTGAGATAAGGAAAACTCGGGCTACAAGCTGAAATTTAACATCAATGTTCAAAGTTTTTCTCTTTTCTGCCTCCATTTTCACCAGCTCGTCTGTCTGTGTACTAGGTCAAAGGTATGAGAATACAGCCATGTCAGGCCTTGACTATAAATTCTAGATCAATAAAATTCATCTTAGCAAAGTCGATGTGATGCTAATTGTGAGGCAACACATGGTGTGGTCACCAATCCTGTTATCTCAGCAAAGTCCATACATGTGAATGCCAGTTGTGAAGCAACACACTATGCATCCACCAATCCTATTGTAAGCACCAGTAATAGTTAGGCCTCATACTCCAGCTGGACACTAGATGCTGAACATAACAAAGCCTGCTTCTATGCAACAATGTAGCACCAGCCCTCACAGATTGCGTGAAGGCACGAAGACAGGCTATCAATTCTATCATTAAATTTTTTGGCCAGAACGCAACTTTAAGCTGTGTTCTAAGAATATAGAGGGGAAAAGAATAACTCAGTGTGACAATATAAAGAGGAATGAGAGCAACATAGTGTTAATATAGGAAATTTTATTAATTTTACTGGCCCCGCGGAAAACTGCATTTCAAAATGACAAAAATTGCATTTGAAACACCAAAAATTGCATGCAAATATCCCTCAAAAGTAAAAAAAAACAAAAAAACTGCAAGTTAAATAAGAGAAAAAAAATCTCTTGCTGACCACACTTTTCACAGAATTAGTTGTTACATCATTTTTATTGTAAAGTTTGACTACAGTCTGGTGTACAACAATTTCAATTCCAAGATTCATTCTGAGCTTGGATGTTTCAATATTTGTTTCAATTAATAATACAACTGATATTTCCAATCATAGATCATGTAGGGGATTGACAAGGAAAATAGTACCAGAAACAAATTTCCACAATTAGTTCACCTGCCACAAATTTGCTATAAATCTCTTGGCATTGTTTTTTAAAGACAACAAAATTCAGCACTCTGTCTTGGCAACATCTGATTGAAGTTGAAGATGGAAAAGCTGCTGTCAAATTTAGCATCTGCAGAATTTATCAGACACTTCTGCGCGTCAAAGAGAAGCTCCCATCTGCCAAACCAGCATACTAACACTAGTCCTAAAAAATGGACCACACCTACAAAGTTACAAACAGACCTCAGCTCAGCTGGTATGTTTGCTGGCTAAAATTCTTACGAAACACAGCTAGATTTTGACAATCTCTTTCTGCTACTTGTCTGTCTTTCCATATTATGTGAAATGTTTTGATTACGTTTTAGATCTAGAGTCTAGTTCTCAATCTACACTATATCTAGATCTAGATCTAGAGTTTAGATCTATCCAATAGACCTTGAAAAACAATTGATCTGCACCACTAGCTTAATTTTGAGTAGGGAACTAACTTCTGTTTGACTGCACTGTAAGACTTGTGACTTTTTTTTTTTGAAGAATCAATTCATCGTCGAAGATCTCTCAGGGACTTAGTCTTACAGAACAGTAAATCCATCACAATCTAAATCTACACCACTCCAGTGTCATGTGAACACAAAAAAAATTGGCGATTTGAGAGGGGACACCATTCGTGATCACTGGAGGACTGATCGTGTGCTCGTCATTGGACATATTTGCTGTTTTTCTCCTCATTTTCACGGGAAAATGGCAAAAATTGCGAAAAAATCGTGGTGAGGTACAAAATTACTGCCGCAACACGGCTAGGGGCAGAAATCGCGGCCGCAAGCGATGCAATTTTCTAGAGGGCCAGATTTTATAGTGTACAAGAGAAACATCAGGGTTAAAAAATAAATAAAAGAAAAACTTGAAATAAACAATGTAAGTATATATATGGACTGAAGGGTATAAGACTCTTGTTGTTTCTATACATCATTATTATTGTAAACAATGTTACATAGATGGACGCAGTTGTAAACTGCTAGTGCAACACAATACACGTGTTACCACCAGGTTACTATCATTGATAAAAAAACATAAATCAGGGTCTTATGTTAGAACATCCTATTAATGAAACAAGCACATAAAAAAACAACTCCACCCCCCCCCCCCTCCAAACAAATGAACAAAAGATACAACACACAACATTATCACCCTTGAACAATATAATTATAATATCAACATAAAATAGAAAAAAGACACATACACACACAAAAAAAAAGAAAATGGGTCTACCCCGTTTCTTCCTATTTGATTTAGAAGGGACAAACTAACTCTAAGCTTTCCCATTACTTTATTTGAAAAAAACAAAACATAAGAAGTCACAACAAGTAAATAAATAAATCCTCTCATGCCCTACAAACTAGAAACTTCATCACTGTCATAATGTGTGACCATGCTTTATAAAACAACTTACTGCTAACTACACCGCCTGTTAGTGGAGAGATCACTCCCATGGTTAAGATACCCAATGGAATCCAGCGACCAATACGATGCTTCCTTAGCCGAAGAAAAGCAAAGAGCGCTGCTACAATATGAACAAAAAATGAGGAGAATAATGCCCACAAAAACACCTGGTACCAGATTTCTGAAAAAAAAAAAAGAAAAGAAAAAAAAACACAAATTAATAATTAGATCTAAACTACTGAAATTTTGTGAAAATGTAGCAAATTAAATTTTTAAACAACAATCCATACTCACATTTTCATAGATCTCTTTTAACTTAACTTTCTATTAACTGAATAAAAAAGAAAAGAACAAAACTTTTAACAAATGTGTGGATATATTATACAAATCCTGCAATGGCTTTATTTATATTATACATCGTGATGTAGAGAGAGACTTACTACAACATTTTTATATTTTCATTCATTCTTTTTTGTTTCATTTCTGAATCCAATAATTCCATGTGTTTTTGTTTCATTTTGATACCTCTAGATCTAGGGCTACATGCCTCTTAAACCTCTGTCATGACTGTCTCATACAGAAAGACTGGTGGCATATGTGCAAACCTGGGCTTAGACAAAAGATGAGTATCGTTTCACAATACCGAACTCAGACCATCATGTTTGATGAAGATCTCATGATATTGATAATACAATTCTTGCTCTGGCGTGTCATGGACATGCTGTTGTGATGACAACAGCTTATTTCATAAACCAACTCTTACATATGTACAGTTTATTTGTGATGAAACTCAAAGTTAACAGAAAAAATGGGACTCCAACCAAGCTAATCTCAGAGGACTGGGTTGGGGGGAAGGGGCAAGGTGGGGGGGGGGGAGTATTCTTTGGGGATTGTCTGTTATTTTCATATTATAACAGATATATCTAGATCTAGATCTAGATCTAGAAGTCTAGATCTAGCTAGTCCTAGTCCTACACCTAGATCTAGATTACATTTTTTCGATGTGAAGGGACTGGATGAATGGATTTTCTGGCAATCGTTTTTTTTTTTTTTTTCTTTTGTTTGATAGCATTGTTTCTATTCTCTTGATTGCATTTTATTATTCCATACCAACAAAACTGTCGAGATCATCGTTTGGTGAAAGTGAGATCACATTGAGGACTGAATCGTGCGCTCCAGCTTGAAAATCTTTGGTAGACATAAACACAAACATCATGCTTTTTCTATTTGCTCCATGCGTACATAAAGCACTCTGCTGCTGATTGAAAAAAGCAACTTTGAACCTAAGTGTAAGAATTATTCTTGTGGTAAGCCCACTATTATCATCTAGATCTACTCGTCTTCCATAAAACCATCATTTTTGGCCATAATAATAATATAGGTTCTAGCCTAGAGTAGAATCCACCATTAAGCAGGAAGTTGTGGCAGTGACATTTTAGCGTGAGCTCCCTTGAATTATAGGAATTCCCACATTCTATATTTAGACATCGATCGGTTTCTTTCATGTTGATCTCATGCCTTCTAGAAGTTTAACAGATGAATTCTTTGCTGGTTGTGAATTACAAATACAGTAGCATTTTGGAATCCTAATGCTATATTATTAAGTCATCACCCATCAGATTTAAACTTGGCGGTGCTGTTTTCATGTAATGTATTATACTAAAATGGCTAATGTAGCCTATATGTATTTGGCTATATATATATAGATAAATCTCTCTCTCTCTCTCTCTCTCTCTATAGTGGAGTCAATAAGCGACACAAAAATGCCGGATTCTGCAAATTAGTGTTAAAAGCACGAAATTTTCACAGTTGATAGAGTATTACTTGAGCTTCAAAATTCGACATAGAACCACTCTGTGGTGTCTCTAGAGGCTGAGAAATTAGCATCGAAAGTTGTCAAAATTATAATATGGGCTACAAAATTTTACCAGCACCGTCCAAAGAAATCTCTGTGCCCTTCGCAGGAGCTGTTTGATACTAACAATACGATGCCCTACACTCTAACAGAGCCCTGTCACAGAGCGGTCCCCTTTCCATTCACGAGGTTGCGATTTATGACCTCCTGATCTGCCTCTCTCACAATGCCTGAGTCAGTGATGCGTGTCGAAAATCCGGTGTTGACTTAAATTGTGCTCTTTCTCGGGGGTGAAATTTTTACGTGCACAGAACAGTGCAAATAAAATATGTAAGATTGAACCAATGTACTGTTTACCTCTTTGTTTGGTTATGTCCATGGCGTCCATGTAAAGTCATTAAGTGTGCGTATAGGCAGCAAAGATAGCAATATCTGATGTGATGTGAGGTTGTGAGCGTAGAAATCAGAGAAACAATTAATGTTTCCTCCTTTTCCTGTAATTATTCACCAGATAGCCCATAAACTGTGTGGACAGGGAGAATGGTAAACTTGTTTACTTGTAGAAAGAATTGGCTTTAATGAGATTTGATAGTACATTTGATAGCGATACTGTTATTTGGAAACTTCCTATCTCACATGGTTTGCGGTCGCTTACTTAGTCTGTTTACATTCCTATGGGAGTGTTACTCGAGTGAATTAGTGCGTTGCAATATTCCTGAGGAGAAAGTGATATGCCTGTGGAATGCATGAATGGGTTAGATGGCAGTATGTTCCCTATAATCTGAGACAATTTAAGAAGCATCCATTGTGTAAATGGAATGTCTAATTGTAATAGGCCCCATACTGATTAGAGAAAACTGGAACGGAGCCCCCTATAAATCCTTGGGCTTAGGCAAGTCTGAAGTAGCAGCTAGCGAAGAGCAGAGAGAAAGATCAAGTTTGAACTCGTGATAAAAATTTGCTCGCAAAATGGTGTCTGGGACTTTCTGACTTGTGAATATGGCCTGTGTTATATTTGTTCTGGTGTGACACTTATGTTTAAGGTGTTGGGTATTTTGCAATTCTATCAGCTTTGACTTTAGTACCAAAAAGTTATGTATAAAAAAAAATTTGCAAGATGAAGGCAAGGAGGTGATGTGTATGGTCTTATTTGTCTATGTATCTTGCTGACTATTAGTGGCCCACTCAACCAACTGTCGTAGGCTACAAAATTACGGTTCACGTTAGCGACATGGCAAAACGAAAAATGGTACAGGACTGGGATAAGTGTATAATCTGTCAACAAATCAGAAACGAAAAGTTAGAGTGCCCAGCCAATTCGATGCGGAATGATCTAGGCCAGGGCTATGCCACTTTTATTGAAAGTGTTCAGGCCCATAATGCATTAGTGGATGAAAATG
>JBCAUA010110609.1:0-10031 GCA_038406235.1 Peronia verruculata
ATTAATGATGAACTATGTGTTGTTAATGAATGTGTTATTGTAAAGCGCCTTGGGGCTTTGCATAGGCGCTTAATAAACGTACTATATTATTATCATTATTATTATTATTATTAGAAGAAGAAGAAGAGGCAGGTAGAGAAAGAAATGAGCGGATAACAGTGCCGAGTGGACAGGGAAGAGTTTTGCCACACCCAAGCTCTTGGCCATGAACGTCAAATGTGGAGTCAGCTGGTGCAGAGTTCAGCAATACTGCGTCCTCACGACCTTGGGAAGGATTAACCCTAGAGTGTCAAGTGGCCGATGTGGTCAAGAATTGACCCTTCATTCTTCAAGTAAAACTTTCCTTTAAGCGGCATACTGTTTAAAAACATGGCACAATCTAATTTCACCTTAACTGTAAATTATCATCCCCTAAACATAAGAACTAATGTCACCACAGAAACACGAACACCCAGGCAACTTCTTATTGACACTTCTGGGGTTAAGGGACTTGTGAATCATGAATCCGGTCATTATCCAGCAAATATCTTCTCTTAATAGCATATTGAAAAAAAAAAAAGTAGCTTACATTGAGCCCAAAGGCTTCTACAGAAACAACACCTACGATTTTATTCAGCAAGTAATCCAACATCTGTAAATGGCATGAGAAAGAAAAGAGCAATAGCGGTTCACTGTGGCTCTGTGGTAAGGCGTCTGCTCATGGAGAAAACAGGCCGGAATCGACTCGAGGGTCCATCGCGGAATGGAAGGACACGAAGATCGAAAACCCGCATTTGTTTTTTTTTTTCAGTGACCCAACGGTCACCTGGTTTGCTGTGGGTAGGGACGCCCGACGTCTAGCCTTCTCGAATAGGAGCGAATATATTTTGGAGGTCCCGTGTGTACGTTACGCGCATTATAGAATCCTTGGCAAGTTAAAAATAGATGGAAAAGTAGGCTGAGTACCCCTGTGTTTGTACGTCCTGAAGATCGGGGTTCGTTCAATTTTGGTCTCCTTACTAAAGAGGACGACAGTAGGAGAACAAGAAGAACGAGGAGAACAGCAGGAAAAACAAAAAGAACAGAGAGAGGAACAAAGAGAACAAGAAGAACAGAGAGAGGAACAAAGAGAACAAGAAGAACAGAGAGAGGAACAAGGAGAACAAGAAGAACAGAGAGAGGAACAAGGAGAACAAGAAGAACAGAGAGAGGAACAAAGAGAACAAGAAGAACAGAGAGAGGAACAAGGAGAACAAGAAGGACAGAGAGAGGAACAAGGAGAACAAGAAGAACAGAGAGAGGAACAAGGAGAACAAGAAGGAGAACAGGAAGAAGAACAGGGCGAAAAACAAGAGGAAGAAGAAGAGAACAAGGAGAACAAAGAGAAGAAGAAGAAGAATGAGGAGAATAAGAAGACGATGAAAAACAAGGTGAAGAACCAACAACTAGAAAGAGCACCGTTTTGCCAATCATATCCCGGGGAACTGGCGAGGAGGAAATATCAGCTCTGGTTTAGTCGGGATACAAATGACAACTGTCGAGACCGTCACGTCTACAATACGGTCAATTGGTGGCCAGACAAATTAATTGTGAGCTGCGTCAGGCCAAGACAAATGGCGGAGTGTTCATAAACACAACACTGGCTGGCTCCTCCGTTACGCTCGGGGCAGAGACATTCACCAGATTGTTCTCGAAGTGTAGTGTGTATGTGTGTGTGTGTGTGTGAGAGAGAGAGAGATCTTTAAGACAAGTTGATCTTTAACAGGAGCATAGGGGTGACCTTGACCCCACTGTTACCGGAAAAGAAGACATTCACCAGATTGCTTTCGAAGTCAGTGTGCGTATGTGTATATAATTATGTGTTTTGGAATGAGCGGGTGTGTGTTTATGTATATGTGTATCTGCATGCACGTGTGTATTTGTATATGTGTGTGTATGTGTTTATGTGTTTGTGTGAGTGACAGAAAGCCAAGGTTATTTTTGCCGCTGCATGAGCTTGGCCAGCCGGTCCCTGGAGCGGGACATTTTCCAGACTGGTTTGGGAGAGAGTTAGGCGTGAGTGCGTGATTTTGCCGCAGATCTGTTCTAACCAGGTACATCATACATTGCTTGCCCATAACAGACCAGGTGTCACATCTTAGAAATCACTGTAAATTTTCTTGTATCAGCTGGTAGATCTACAGGCCATGAGGTACGAAATTACCTGATCAGAAAAGTATAGCCTAGTGGCCTTTAAATAAATGAGTCCCATCTTAAATGTCAATAACAGAACTCTGTCTCAACGGTCCCCCCGCTTCCTGTGGGTAGGGAACCCGACTTTTAGTCTTCTCGAATAAATGCAAATATATTCGGAGGTCCCGTCTGAACGTTACGCACGTTAAAGAATCCTTGAAAATTTAAAATGGATGAAAGAGTAGGCTGACTACCGCTGTCCAGGCAATATTTCCGATTCCAGATTTCTACCCACAAAATTTCTGAGTACATGGCTATGGCTAAGTTACTATCAAATGTATCGAATTCAGGTCTCATCTCATCATCTCTATCCGCTGATTGCCCCTATAACAGGCGTAGTTGGTGGTCGATGTATGAGGTGAACGTGGCCCAGAAGTTCCTTTTCCCCGAAATAAAAGTGGCCTGCGCCGTCACCCGAGTCTTAGTAAGCACGGCGTCATTTCTCCGCCATTTCCTCTTCTGGCAGCTTCCGCTGATAACCCCCCCCCCCCCCACACACACACACAGAACCGTTCCTTCTTTTGTGTGTCCACTGAGGGATCAATGAAGGAAGAAGATAAAACTGTGTGAACGCCGTATTCCTTGGCAAAATGTCCAGTATAACATGTCGTGGATTATAATACTCACAATATTTCTCAGTTTATCTCCTAAACCGTTTGAACTGTGCATGTGGTAAATGAACCACTGTTGTTATAAGTTACAATAGATAAAGCCAAAGTCGCATATATGCAGTTCTACACATAGTTTTTCAAATATCAAGGATATCAACAACACCCTTCCCTCTCCCACCTCTTTCTCCATCCTGCCTTTCCCCCATACCCGTGTCCGTTTCCAAAATCAACGACGTCTCCCCTGTTTCCCATTTGGGCTTTTCTCCTCTTCTTGCGGCTTCCAAAGAACGTTTCTATGGCACCACAACAACAATGCTCAGCAGCTCTCGCTCCATTCATCAAACTATCAAAATCTCCACTGCCGCCACCACTAAACCAGAAAAGCTCTTACTTGAATTGTCTTGCCCCTAGTGCTCTGGTTCCTGAGCTCACACAGAATTGCCCACCTGTGTCGGAACATGCGCATGTTCCTGTAGCGTTTTCCTCCTTGAGAGCCGTCAAGCTTTTAGCCAAGCTGAGGAAAATACCATCGAGGGAGTCTAGCTTAACCCTGTGCTTGCCAAAGGCAGAGGAAATCTTTTAAAACGTGTGTAAAGCTCCAAAACATTAATATGTCTATTGTAAAGACTTGCAATTGCTCCATACTGGAGAGAAAACAGAACACCAAATGTAATAAACCAAGGAGACTACCAGAATGAAAAAGGCGAGAAAAATCAGATCATCAGCAGTAGAATGACTTCTATCTACAGATGCTACATATTATTATAATAGACCGTGATCATCAAGCGTTCGTAGATTCCATCATGAAAGACACTACATCAAGGGGAAAGGACAGCCATCTTTGTACTTACCATTGCAGTACCAATGCAGAATATTGGCTGTTTCAGTCCTTTGCATACATGAGGAGAGCCATGGTAGTAGTGGCCGCGAGATGCCTTGTACTGGCGTCTTCTACTTGTTGTTCTTTAAGAAATTGTTCGAGATCTTAGTATGTCCAGCCAGCCGTCTCGGCAGCCAAAGCGTCAAAACCAATCCTGGAGGAAAATGTCACATAAGCAGTCTCGGACCAAACGCGTTACACGGCAAAGCCAGAAGACAACGGGATCCGGAGTCTCTGAGAATAAAGGAATACAACATAGTCGTATAAAAACACAAAGAAACCTGAGACGAAATTGTCAAACATGCGTTTTTGATCGGAGAGACCATACCACTTATGAGAGGGAAGAAAAAAAAAAAAAGTCATACTCTGTTGTGATAAAGAAAGGATATCCTAATTTGTATTTCTTCCTCTTCTTTATTATTCCCCCCCCCCCCCTTTTTTTTTTTAGCTTTGAAAGTTTATCTCACAATGTGTTCTTTCCTGCTAATTTCTGTTTCAGCTACACTATATGGTATTGTTTTTCCTGTCGTTGGTGGTGAGTATTTTTGGGGGAGGATATCAATATAGGCCAGTATGTTTACGTTGCTGTAACTATTGGCCTTGTAAAGGTTGTTGGTAGTAAGGGGCAGCCCCAGCCACACATTTTCTGATGGAAAGTTGGCCCACAATCTATCTTGTTGTAGAAATCGGCTTTCTGGCGTGTAGTGTGACCCAATGTAGCGTAATTCCTGTGAGGTCACTCTTATCATGTACACATTGTAACATTTGGTGTGATAAAGTGTTTTGTTGTATAGAAAATGGCAAGGGTGTTTTCCTGCTAAAGCAAAGCCAGACTTGTTAAGTGCCGTCACTAAGGCTGTACAGAAAGTAACAGCTCTAAGTGTTGGGCTGTGTTGAGTTCCATTGCACAGTTAATGCATTCTGTTGTTCAATAGGGCTAGACTTGGCATGGGCTAGACCTGTCGTTGAAGCAGCACTAGACCACTAGATTAGACAATAGAAGAAAAAAAAGTGGACATTTATATAGCTTAGTCTAAAGGGTCTGTTATAGTGACACTGTCCGGTCTGTCTAAATAGAATGCATTGAAATAATTACTTTCATAGATAGATGTACATAATTTTTAATGACTCTTTGATGCCATTGATATAGAAGGAAAGTCTGGCGGATCTGCCAGCTATTTCTGTACTTTGCTAAGACTGCACCTTTGTCTTGTTTTTGTAACTAGCATTTTGTAAAGGTGTGCTTTGTTGGAAACATTTACTCATGTAAAGAGTTGCTCTGTCGGAAGGAAGTTAACCTTTCAATGTATTTTATTGCACGTTGTCTCTTAAAGTTTCTTTTATTTATGTCGGTTCCATCAAGTGTTTTGTTCTTGGGAGTGAACGATGTAAATGGCACCGATGTCTTTTGTTACGTGTTGGATAGGGCAATGCCGGGATCGTTAAGTGCCGTCACTTAGGCGGAGGAGGAAAGGAATAGCTGTAAGTGTTAACGTGTTTATTGTTCCATTGCTTGCTGATTGCTTTCCTGCTGTTCAATAAGGCTAGACATAGCGACAGCTCCACAGTGGGTGGGGAGAAAGTGAGAAACATGTCACAGCTCAGCTTTCAGCAAAACATTATGTAATTGATTTCTTGTGTAACATCTCAGCGCTGGCATTGTGTAACGTTTCCTGACGGGTAGACGACAGGAGAGGGGGCGTGAAAGAGTTAAATGGTACATATTTAGTGAGTTTATTTACAGTAAATGGATCTCAGTTTCGGTATTTACTTCGTTTTTGAACCTACTGCGGGAGGTTATCACATGGGTCAGGAATCATAGTGCGTAGGAAGGAATCATCATTAACACAGTGCTATGATGAAAAAATGGTTATGTGAGAGGAGGGAAGGGGTGGAGGGAATGTTGAAGAAGGACAATAGGCAACAATCAGGGTTCTGGTGAAAAAGTAACTGGAAGACTAATGTGAAAATACAGTTGCTCATTTATCTGCCCTATCACATTTCATCTTCTATTAATAGGAGATCGTTGTGCTCAGTTTAATTACTTCCCTTTACCAGACAAAAGAGGGGTTGAACAAGCAGTGTAAAGAGGGGGGAAAAATCCCTTTTGTGCCCTTTGCTTGAAACATATACCATGGAAAATTTGTAAAAACGTATGACGTAAAGCGAATGTGTTATTCTTACTGTTATAATTTAATTAATTTTTGGAGAGATCAGTCGTTCGAGTGGCAAGCAGTAAAATAATTGTTTCCTCTTTACAGTTCTTGCTCAACACATCTTTCATCTGGTAAAGGGAAGTAAAAGTCTGGTCAAAATGATCTTCCTTTACACAGATCAGAGCCCTCTTTTGGAAAGGGCAGATAATCTGCGAAACGATCTCCCACTCACCAGAACAGTCGCGCCACACAGTTGCACAATTTCTGTTCGTGAGGGCTGGTTTGGAAACATTTTGTTCATACTGTACACTTGTAGTGTTTGTCCCATCGTCAAACTGTATAAGTACATGAGTTTCTGGGATTTCATCCCGTCTTTTAGCCTCACCCTCTTCTCAGAAGGACCAGCTTCCAGAAATAAAGCAGCGTATTATTGTATCTTATGTAACTAGAAACAGTCTCTCGGCGAAAACTGAAGTAGATAATGATTATGTAATTTCAGTAAGCTGCTTTGAACCATGTTGGCAATCGTTGGCTTATCTTAACTTAATATTTTTAATATTAGTCTCATCATTTCCAAGTTTTACATCAACCACGACACTCAGAACTTAACCATTTCACAGTAATAGATTTGTTCCCCACAAAGCGAGCGGCTGGAAATCCCGCCTGATTTTAGTACGATGTACAAACACTCTAAGCTATTCATTGAAGTTGACCTAAAAACATATAAAAATGCACAGGACCGCTGGCAATAATTGTTCTCAGAGCTCGTGATGGAGCGGTAACAAACATCAGTGAGTGTTCTATTTTTAGCAGAAGGGTACAAACATTTCGGCTGGGATTTCCAGTTTATTGCATAGTCGAATATGAACTATTGGTTACTGTTTCTCTTTCACATTCAGGTCCGGACATAATTTCCAGGACATTCGTAGACAAATCTTTCAGAGGTTTTACTTTCCGTTTGAGTGTGGATTTCATTTTGGGACCTGTCCTATGCTGTTACTGAGTGTTTGTTCGGTTCTTGTTGATGTTGTTGTGTTAAGTTCTATCCATGGCCAGCTTTTCCAGCAAATTTCTTCTTTTGAGATCTGCTTGGATCTTTCCCACACGCCAGTCTTCATTCTCGACTTTTCTATGATACTGGAATATAATATGAGAATCGCTTTTAACCCTCAGAATGTCAGTAGAGACCGTTGATTAGTCTAGAAGTCTAAAGGTAAATGTCTAGGTAGATGTCAAGGGTAAATGACATGACTAGATCCGTGTTACCTTTTCGTGACATTGGTTTTCCTATGCTTGGTATTTGCTGTCAGTCTTTGACCAGATGGGCCCGTCCATACATCCAGAGTTAACCAACAATTGATGACGGTTAATGTTTTACCTGTTGATATAGTGAGTTATTCAAATTGTAGCTGGTCTGATGAGCCGTGGTCGTGCTGATGTGATTCTAACTATAAGTCAAAGCCAAAATTCAGTGTTTTAGGAGAGTTCTGTATTCTAGGCAGATACCTATGGAAAGTTGGAGCCATTTTATTCTTTTTTGTATGTCTTAGAGAGAGCGCTTCAAGGAGCCATGCGAAAGGGCAAAAATAGCCGTTAGACGAACTAGGCCCCTGATGTTATACTCTTGAATACACAGAAAGTTTTAGAAATAGGGGAAAGGGGGTCCAAAGAACTTGAGAAGTGAAAGAGAGAAGGACAGGCTGAAAAAAAAAAATTAGTGAATGAGTGAAGAGAATAAATGATTTAACAAAGGACAGGGGCGGATGAAGTCTAGAGGAGGGAAAGGGGAAGAGGGTGAGGGGGGGGGGATTAAAAAAAAAAAAAGACCTATAGTGTAAGAAAAGTATACACGACACGTAAATGATGGGCAAGCAAACAATAGCATAAGAAAGAGACAGTCAAAGAAAGAAAAGTTTTGGGATAAAGTGAAAAGAACGATTAACAAAACAAACATGGCTGAATTGAGAAATTATTTCGGCAAACGATACCAATGAATAATCTATGCTTATATTGACAGAGACGTTAAGAAGCAAAGAGAGCGCAAATATTGATTCTGAATTGGCATGCTAAGACCATACCATCACGTGAAGGCTCTCAGTCCAGAGGGAAGGTCAGGTTAATCGGGGCAATAGACAGGGATTTATGATGGGCAAATGTCGTGCTTCACCCAAATCTTGGAATGTTCTTAGTGATAAAGGGAGAGGAGAAAGAATCGGCGTGGAACAGCCCAGAGAAAGACTCAAAAACATGGAAGATGAATCCGTTGTAAAAATAAAAACGTTATTTCTAAACGAAGAATGTCATTTTGAGCTTTTTTAAATAGAAAAAGAGATTTGAGTTACACATTGGAGAACTTTTCCAGAATGTTCTGTCATGGCCTGTTCCCATGCAAAGTCCTCGGCAGTTTTATGCCTCCCTGGTGGCACAATGTTCTCTGGCATGCCATGATGAGCGTTCCCTGCAAATGTTAAGCATGATGGACAGCTACCTTGGAGACAGCATGTTACATGAACACAATTAGCATTACTGTATTACTAGTAAACTCAGGCATTGAGACTAACTGCTGACGATCGAGTACAGGTCTTTAATAGTTATTGGTTATTGTTAAAGAAATATTAGTGGAATTCTCAGAGGTGATTTTCCTTGTGAACAAACAAACATACAAAAAAGAAAAATCCCGACCAGATACTTTCTTAATTAAAAAAACAAAAAAGTAAGTGAGGAGATTAATCTGAAGTAAGACATGCCCGTGGAAATTGAAGCATTTAGTAGTACTTACGATAGGCCCTAGGTCTTGTGAAAAAGATGTTGGAATGGAATGTTACTCATGCAATTAGAAGCTGCTGAAATTGTCTTAGGATAGGGCGGTATAAGACTGGTGAACTGTAAGACTCGTGAATTGTAATGTTTAACCCCTGAGACTCAGAACAGATTAAAAACAAATCTTAGTGCTGAATGTCCATAACTTTACAATCAGATCAATAAGCTGATACTTACTGACAGTTCACCAGCATTAAAAGATCTAAGATATATTTCTCAGATAAATAGTGTGTAAGTTTGTTGTTGTTTTTTTTTTGGAAGTTATTTCTGACTAAATGTCAACTAAGATGTGACACTGGGTTGTAGAAGGTTAACCTGAGACAATGACGTTTCAATTCTGGACAATACTAAAGGTCAGTCTAAGATACCCACCGCTTTGCGTGTGGCAGATTGTAAAACGTCGAGATAGATTAAACGACAGAGAAGCGAGGCGTTAGCAAGGGAATAGACAACACTTCTCAAAAAGCCTGAGCAAAAAAAAAAAAAAAGCAAAACAAATATAAGAAGAACATGGCACAAGTATGAAAGCCGCGTTTTCCCCGACAAACATATCTACAATAATCTCAGTATTTCCTAACGAACATATAAGCAATACAACACCTCGTATCTTTTGACGATCGTGTTCTCATATAATATAGCTTGTCTAGTTTGAAATATTCCATTAGATGTGGCTGCATCATAAGTTGATTACGCCCGTGGATGCAATGCATTGTAAATAACCGCTGAAGATGTCGTGATGAAAGACGCTCAGGAAATTGCACTCGAGTGATTACAGGCCACGGGAAGATTGCGAAGGACGCCATGATGGAATTTGCTGGCGTAAAAGCGAGCCTTCCAACTCCTGAGTCAAAAAGCGAGGCTCTAATCAAGGTTCATTATTGCTAGAACGGGGTGAGGGACTGAGTAGGCCGAGGGAGGGGTGATGAGGGGGAGGGGAGGGGGGCACAGCAGGACACGGTGACATTATTCTGTGCATAGAAGTAATAATAATATTTGAAATAAGAATGGGAATTTTGTGCGTGAGTGATTATAGCAAAGAGAAAGAAAATTAATATCAGATCAAGGATGGAGATTTTGCGGGTGTGTGAATCTGTGTTTGGGTGTGTGTTTGTAAGATTGACCTAAGATAAAGGTTGCTGTTGATGTGTGGCTGTGTGGGTGTGGCTTTTGTGGAGGGGGAAAAGTTAGCATCACGCTGAGAACAGAAACCACAGACAGCATGTGTTTGTATGCGTGTTTCTGTGTAGCTGTGCGTGTATGTGTGTGTGTGAGTTGTTTTCCCCGAGGTTCCTGGGGACAGAAAGGCACCGACCGCGTCAATGATTTTTATTTTGATCGTCTCCTCCCCCCCCC